>WOVY01006047.1:0-125000 GCA_013436015.1 Rhipicephalus annulatus | reverse complement strand
TGGTATGATATTTAACTGGTCAAAAATAGGGTCCGTGTGTGCATCGAATGGAGCATTTAAAATCGTTCGAACGCCTTTCTTTTGCAAAAGGAATAAAATGTTGATGTTTGAGCTGGTTGTGTTGCCCCATACGAGATGACAATAATTGATATGTGATAGAAAAAGAGAATTATAAAGTAAGAGCTTCACTTTCAATGGCAGCAAGGGGCGTAATCTTACTAGTATACCTGTGACTCGAGCAAGCTTATTGGCAATAGTGTTGACATGTTCATTCCATAACATGTTTTCCTGAAAAATGACGCCTAAACTTTTGACTGAAGGTACTACTTCTATCTCGGATGTTCCTATCTGGAGACATCCATGGACTACTTGTTTTTTATTCTTTGGTTGAAAAAGCACGCCTTTTGTTTTGGCAGCATTAATAGTTAGCGAGTTTGATAAACTCCATTTGTTTATTTGTTCTAGAGTATCATTGGCAGTGCTGATGAGTTCGGCAACGTTTCTAGAAGTGATAAATAAACTAGTGTCGTCTGCATAGATAACAAATCGCGCCGTAGTCTTAATATTCGTTAAATCATTTATATAAATGTTGAACAATAGTGGTCCAAGTATGCTCCCTTGCGGGACCCCAGCACGTATCGGTAAATTTTTTGAATAGCGATTGCCTATAACAACAGTTTGATACCTATACTGCAGATAACTTCTAATTAATTTCAGAAATGTTCCTCTAAAGCCGTAAATATCAAGTTTTGTTAGTAAAGTGTTGTGATTGATGGTATCGAAGGCCTTTGAAAAATCAATGAATATGCCAAGGGTAACCAAATTTTCTTCAAAGCCTTGCAGAATTATTTCTTTTTGGGTCAATAATGCTAATTCAGTTGAGCGACCTTTTCTAAATCCAAATTGAAAATCTGTAAGAAGATTGTGCTTGTTACAGAATGAGGTTATTCTTACATTTATCAGCTTCTCGAGACATTTAGAAAAAATAGGCAGAATTGATATTGGTCTATAGTTCGAGAACTTGTTTTTGTCGCCAGATTTAAAAGTGCTGTTACCTTCGCGATTTGCATGCGTCTTGGAAATGTGCCGTTCGCCAGCGAAAGATTGTACACGTGCTCCAAGACAGGACCGATTAGATCTAGTACATGCTTCGCTGGGCGAATCTGCAGGTCATCGATATCGCAGCTTTTACTATTCCGAATACTGCGAAACATGCTTTGTATCTCTTGAGTGTCTGTCGGGTTTAGGAATGCACTGTGAACGATTTTGGGTTTTAAATATTTTATGCATTGGGGATCATAGGAGCTATTTACAAGTGACACAAAATAGTTGTTAAAAGCGTCAGCTAAGGCCGTGCCTGAAATGAGCTTACTGTCTACTGTTAATTCCTCTAGATTATCTGCCTGTTCGTTTCCATGCAGTAAACTATTTAGCTTTCTCCATGTGACATCGGTTCACATTATCGTTTCGGCAGGGAACAATTTCTCGAAGTACTGTGTCTTTGCTGCCCTTAGGAACCCATTAACTTTATTCCGGAGTTTTTTAAACGCGGCTAAAACTACTGCGTCTCTTGTCCTTAAGAACTGTTTAAAAAGAGCATCTTTTTGCTTTATCAATTTCAACGCACTGTCATTAATCCATGGCTTTCTTGCTTTTCTGGCTTTTTTTGTTTTACGCTTGAATGATTTTGCGTAAGCGTTCTTAAATGCGGATAAAAACAACTCGTACGCTTTGTCGCAGTCGCTTTCGTCGTATACGTCTTGCCAGCTTATGCGCGAGATTTCGTCGCGGAATTTATCAAGAGTGAATGGGTTAATATCTTGAAATGTGTAGTGCTGATCTGCGGAAGGATGCATGGGCAACATAGATGAATTCACAATGAGAAATATGGGCAAGTGGTCGCTGACCTGAGCCGTGATGACACCTGATTCAACGTTTTGTGCATCAATATTTGTGACGAAAATGTCGAGTAAACTTTCGCAGTTACCTTGGATACGACTAGGTGTGGAAATTGTATTAGTGCATGCATTTGATTCAAGCACCCGTACTATGCGTCTGCGAAGCGAGCTGTCATGAAACATGTTAATATTAATATCACCACCCAGAACTAGTCTGTAATCGTTATCATTAACCCAGGACAGTAGATTGTCAATGCATTCGAGAAAGTTTACCACGTTTCCTACAGGTGGGCGATATACTACGGAAAAAATGCTACGACCATGCTGAACAGTCAAGATTTCAAAGTCAGTAGTAGTGCGAGTAAAATCTTTCAACACTTCACAATGCAGGGTACTCTTAGTTAGCAGTAGAACGCCGCCTCCTCTTTTATCGCGTCGATTCAGATAATGCGTAACATAACCAGACACCTGCAGTACTTCGTCGTTGCGATACCATGTTTCACTCAACATTACAATGTCAAATGAAAAACCAAAAGAGGACAGCAGCGCGCTCAGATGATCGTCCTTATTGCGCGCCGATTGCGTGTTCAAGTGCAAGAAGGACGTACATTTATTTTTCTTTGAAGAAAGTATTCTGCTAACGTCGCTAGGTGTGTGTAGTGTATCGGCCATGATGAAGGGCCGTAGTGGGGAAAACGTCTAATTCACGAGTGAGATCACTCCATTTTTTCAAGGTCTTGAACGACAGATATGCGAAGTACACGTGAGTTGTCACTTTTCCGCGCGAAAACTTTGCCCTCCCGTGTCCACACGTACTTCCACTGCCTTTCTTTCTTTCGTGCTACAGCCTGTCCGAGAAGCTTCTTTAGCGTTGGGCACAAGTGTTCATTTATGAAAATGGAAGTGTCAACAGAGTGACCCAGATCAGTGGCACATATGCGCTTTTTCCGTGCTTTTTCGATGAAACCATCTCGCTTCGTACGCGAACGAAACTGAACGACAACATTCGGATACCCACCATCCTGTCGTGATACACGGTGGCAAACATCAACATCGCTGTCACAGACGGATTCACCTACAAGGCTACCAAGCTTCCCTAAAACTGCAGAAAGGTTTTCATTTTTTACAAACGGTACACCTTTAATTTCAACGTTTTTGTTTCTTGAATACTGCTCTTGGGTAGTCACCCTCTCTTCCAAGCCAGCAACCTGGTGTCCAAGTTCCCGACATTTGGTTATTAAAGCAGTGTTTTCCTTTTTGAGAGAAACGTTTTCTTTTTCAATTGCCGAACAGCGTGTCGCCATCGCATCAAATTCAGTGCTGAAAAAGTCGATAGACTGTTTCATATCTTTGAATTCTTTTCTGAGTTCTTTTTCGATAGCGGTTCGCATGTCACGCATTTCCTGTCGAATATCTTTAAGGAACTTCGTGAGTTCAGGGGGCATCTGAGTACTGGGCATCTACACTCCTAGTTTGGCAGCAGCAGCGGAAAAAAAGTTCCAGAAGGGGTATGAAAAGTCCTGCACAAACCTGCGTGTAGGATGGTCAGGGTAAGTGATGATGCCGGTGCCACCGCCGCCGCTGCCAAAAATGCCGGTCAAGCAGAAGATGTGGCTCCTTTAAAGCCAGAAGATATGCGAATCCGAGGTCACGGGGACTGACGTCACTCAGAAAGCCAGGCCGAAGGTAAGCGCTGTTTGGAAGGTATGATGTGGCAACGCAGGAAGCATCCCGCGCAGACGCAGCCGTGAAGTCCCCAGGCAGCAGTCAAGTCTCCGCACGTGGAAACAATGAAAAGCAGCGTCGTCGAAGGCCGCGGGTCGAGATCCCATTACTCTGGTGTCAGAATTGAAGTGCGATCAAGATCCCATCCTCGTCACCACTGTAATATCGTACGTAGGTACGAGGAAAAGACCCTTTATGGCAGAAACAAGCTTCAACTCAATCATCCTCCGTCAGAAATGTTGTCTCACCGAATAACAGCTCTCAGCTTTTAGCGCACAAAAGCGGACAAGGACGCGTCGCTTTTAGTCCTCATCTGTTTTGTGCGCTAAAAAGTGAGGCATGAATTATACCAACATGCCCAAGCACATACGCTATTTCAATAATTGCAGCTGTAATGCAGGTGAATATTATAACGATAAGTATTCCAGAAAATTTGAAATTCGTCTTTCGGTCTAATGAAATTTCATAATTTTAGTCCATATATTAGTTGCTCAGTGGTTCAGTTACGGTTCATAGCTTAACGGTGCTGTAATAAAACTCAACCTTCGCGGAACGCGCCGTTCGCGAATTAAAGAGAGAAAGAGAGAGCGAGAGAGAAAAGAAAAAAAAAAGAAATAAGTAAAAGATAGATGCGACAACGAGGACATAAAACATTGCTCGCGTGTCTCGCACATGTGTGCCTGAAAGAGAACACATGCTTTAGCGTGTGAGATGAAAAGAATAAAAATATTAGACATTACCGAGCGAGGACATCAATTTATAGTTTTGACGGAATGGCCTTTGAGCCGGTGCAGGTGGTCGTTGAATGCGGACATAGTGGACGCCACCGCGGAAGTTATTTTTCGAGCTCGTTTCGCAGAAATTCTGGTGTCGGCGGCGTCGGCAGTGGTGTCTATAGTTATGACCTATGGAGTGTAGGTCCGAGTGCAATTCGACCTAGATGCAAGCAAAGTTTGCACGTTCGCTTTCCTTGCGGCGCAGTGTTGGTCTTCACCGAGAAGTGAAGGCAGGCTATCACGCTCTTCTCTCTCTCTCTGTGTGTGTGTGTGTGTGTGTGTGTGTGTGTTTGTGTGTGCGTGTGTGTTGTTTGTGTGAGTGCATAGCCTCCTCTATAACTTTGTGCCCGAGCGGTCGGTCCCTCAGCGCCGTCCCCCGAGCTATTATGGGATGCGAGCGCTCCTGGCGGAGCGCCGAGGCGCAAAACGAGAGAATGGATGGCAGCTATGGAGAAAAAACCGGCTTTGAGTAACTACCGAAAGGGCAAAAATGAAATAAGGAGGGAGGCATTTTACGATAATTCAAGGGGAAGCGCTTTACTGTTTGAAGCGAGATCGGGTTGCCTTAGAACGCGTAGTTATAAAGCAAGATTCAGTAAAGAAGAAGAACAATGCACATGCTGCGGGAAAGATAAGGAAACGGCGGAGCATGTTCTGATTGAATGTGGAGATATCCACCCAGGTGTACTCCTGTATCCGTCAACTGAGCTCGTAATGGTTCTAAATTCTCTAAAGAATTACGCGGAAGTTTTCCTCGCAAGAGCGAGAAAGATGAATCAGCCACTGAAGGCTGCCGTTGACAACGCCGCGCAAATACTACAGAAACGTGACAAACTCAAGTGCTCGACCCCGGGACATCATAAAAAACTTTTGGAGGTTGTGCTCGTGAAGTTTCTCCGCCCACTTTTTCTGAACTTCGCATAAACGCAAGCGTGCATAGGCCGCGTCGTCTGCTGTTATTATGGGATCGGTGCGGCATCTGGCGGCGAGCGCCAAAACTATAAGGGACGGATGGCGCGTATGTATTTAGCGCTAATGCGCGGGCACAAAAAAATATAGGAGGCTATGGTGAGTGTTTGTGGTGTGTTTGTTTGTTTGTTTGTGTGTGTGTGCGCGCGTGCGTGCGTGTGTGTGCATGTGTGTGTTTGTTTGTGTGTGTTTGTGTGTGTGTCCGTGTGCGTGTGTGTGTGCGCGCGCGCGCGTGTGTATGCGTGTGTGTACATGTGTGTGTTTGTTCATGTGTGTGTCCGTGTGTGTGTGTGTGTGCGTGTTTGTTTGTGTGTGTGAGGTGTGTGTGTGTGTTTGTTTATTTCTGCGCGCGTGTGTGTGCGTGCGCGTGTGTGTGTGTTTGTGTGTGCATGTGTGCGTGTGTGCGTGTGTGTGTGCGTGTGTGTGTGAGCGTGCGTGTGTGTGAAAACCGCAATCACGTTCGAGCGAAAGGTCCAACATTTTTTTTCTCTTTTCTTTAAGCTATACTACTCCCGTGCCCGGTCACCAGAATTTACTGGCGGGACAGGCCCTGTTTCAGGACCGAGAAAAACCGCCCATCTCGTGCGAGCGAGAACACTTTCAGGCTGTTTCTCAAAACATGCGCGTTTATTCCTCCTACCTTATTTCCCCGCAGCAGTATAGTCAGCCGTTAACGGCGGTATAGTGGAAGAGAATATAACGGCTGTGAATGCGGAAGAGACTGACGCCACGTAGGCGTGCGTTGTCGACGTACAGCGGCTGGTTAATGACGCAGACAGGTCGTATAGGTCGGGCAGACTGGGCGGGCTTATGCATCTGGCTCGAGATTTCCGGGTTTGCCTATTCCTGCGCATGCAACCGCCAGAAAAAAAAAAAAAAACTTTTGGCTTCACTTTTAATGCGCATTTGATGAGGGCGTCGAGGCTTACCGCACGACTGCGATCTTGTCGGCGGCTTTATCGTATATGTTCAGACTGATCCCTGTCCTATCTTCGTCTCTTTTATGTTTGTCTGTTAGTACAGAACAGCCATAGCAGCTCAGTCAGTATGGAATAGCTCGCAGAAGAGGTTTTCAGTGCCCTGGACGGGGACAACTTCGGGATAAGATTGTCAAAACTTGTTATGCTAGTTTGTAACTCGTCATCATATTGTAAGAAGACTTTACACAACTTGGAAATCCCTCTAAACACTCACACACTCACACATGCTTCCATTGTTTGTGGTGCGTGTTTCTGGTTGATTGATTGATTGATTGATATGTGGGGTTTTATGTCCCAAAACCACTATATGATTATGAGAGACGCCGTAGTGGAGGGCTCCGGAAATTTCGACCTCCTGGGGTTCTTCAACGTTCACCCAAATCTGAGCACACGGGTGTATACAACATTTTCGCCTCCATCGGAAATGCAGCCGCCGCAGCCGCGATTCGATCCCGCGACTTGCGGGTAAGCAGCCGAATACGTTAGCCACTAGACCACCGCGGCGGGGCGTGTTTCTGAGTGGAAGCGTGCGTGATTGTATGTGCGTTCCGAAGGATTTCCAAGTTGCGCTAAGTTTCCTTACAGTATGACAGTGGGATAAGATTGCACCACTTTGTGTGGAAGAAACAGCGCTATAAGACTGGATGAAAACGAAAGAACAGAGACAACTGCGATGACGGAGAGCCAAGTGTTTATATTTCCGGGCAGCATATGTACTCAACCACTTTTGCAAAGCAACGCAACAATGCAAATGAAACCAACACATGATAAGAAAGATATCTCCTTTGGAAGGAGATATCTTTGCCATTTGGAGCTTTTGGAGCTCCAAAGTAAGAGTAAGATAGCTGTTTTTTTAATTCTCAGGGACACTAAAACATGCATAAGAACTTTCTGGTTAAAAATATGGGGTTGCCTATATAGCGCGGCCGCTGAAAGCGTATACGACACAAGCTTTGGAAAGATGGGCATTCGTTCCAGCAGTGGTGCTTTTTGTTGCTTGATACAAATTTCGATTGGTTTGATCGATGAGTGAGATCACTGAAGCTGAACTAATTAAAGGTTAGGTGACAAGTATGTGTCAAAACCGCCAATCACTTTTCGTAGGAACAAGTACTTTTTTTTCTTTTCGCAAAGATAGGAATTATCTACGGGCGGCAGATATGCGTGAAATGATGTCACGGTTTTTGCGTGATGTCACGGTTTTCTTTCTTTCGCCAATAAGCAAGCGTCTGCTCGTTTCTAAATAAGATTTTGTTTTAACGTGTGTAAAAAGGTTCTGCACGCTGATACAAGCATTTTCACCAGCGAAGCTTATGCGATACTTGTGGCCGTTGAACACATTAAACAAATAAAACTACAGAAGGCAATACTATATACAGATTCCCTAAGCGCAGTGAAAGCTCTGAAAACTCTTAAAAAGCACAAAAAAACCCTGTGCTTGTCTCGCTTTATTCGCTCTTAGGCACAGTCTACTCATCTGAGCAGCATGTTGTAGTCTGTTGGGTGCCAGGACACCGCGTAATACAAGGCAACGTTCTGGTGGACCAGCTAGTCGAATCCGCCAACAAAACCGCTACCAATACATCGATACCAATACCTGAACATGACTTGGAACCTTTTCTAAAACGAAAGCTAAGGGCTTTTTGGCAGCGCACATGGGACACAGACACAGGTATTAAATTGCATGTCATGAAACCGCGACTTTGTTATTGACCGCCAGTAGCAAAATCACGCCACACAGAAGTAATTCTTACAAGGTTAAGAACAGGACATACACACACAACACATTCATTTCTTTTGTGGGGGGGTGATCCAACTTTGTGTGACAGATGTGGAGAAGCACTCACCGTACTTCACATTCTAATCCAGTGTAAAGAATTAGACACACTGAGAAGACAACACTTTCCGTTACCCTACCGACAACAGATACCACTTCATCCTGCAATGTTCGTCGGTATAGGGGAATCACTTTTCACACATATATCGTTGTTAGCTGTTTTGGGGGACGTTCGTCCTTTTCACGTCATATGCCTGAGTATTCTGTAGCACGACCTCTCTAGAGAGGTCTCCGCTGTGGTGGCAATGCTGAACAAAGCATTTGCCTCACGGCTCTTGGACGCAAGGGTGTGAATGATCGAGGCACTTGGGCTAATGTTATACATGTGAACCATTGTTTTTATTATCACAAATTTGTGTCATCTATTAACACACCACATCACATAATTTTCACGGCATGGCCATGATTTTATTACTTCTATGTTTTCACCCGCCTTAGTGCGAGGAATTTTAAGGCTCTTATACAGCCGCTTGTCGCAATCACTGTGCATATCTCTATAGTACCATGAACTGGCGCTCTTTGGCCATTGGCCCTTGCGCCACAAAACATCAAACATCATCATCAAGATTTTGCCCGTGTACCTCAAGCGTCATGCGTACATGTCCTCGTCGTATGCGCTTTCACTTTTTATAGTGAGTAATTCTATGCTTGCTCGAAAAAAAGCCCTGTAGAGAGTTTTTGACGAAGTTCGATGTCTTGCCCGCAACATATATTGATTACTCATATACTCAAATTTCAATAAACGTTTCCCCTCTGTTTTTTTATAATACAAAAACAGTTCTGCATTGAGCATCAAGGGTTCAGAGAACTCAGTGTTGATCCGAGTAAAGAAAAAAACACACGCACTGACACATACAGACAGACACATAAACACACCTAAACACAGGTGTGTCTGTGCATTTCGTGTCTGCACACGCGCAGACGCCCAAAACAAACAAAAGAAAACGGTGTTCGCAAAAAAAAAAGGACAGGGTATAGCAACAAAATGACCCGACAAACCGTTAAGCCTTTGACCCTATGCGAGAAAAATATAGAGACAAAAAAAAGTCAACACGCAATGCCACAGTAGCAAACGTTATCGCAAAAGTGAAACGGTGCACCTATATATGCAGCACTCGAGCACAGCGCCGATAGGCTTGCACTTGTCGCTCAAATGTTTTGAGCAAACCTTCAGCAGTATCGATTGAGCTGGTCGTCCTGTCCCAGTTGTGGTAATGCAGCTCTGATATTCGATGACGGGCTATTTATAGGTTTTCGGTACCTTAATATCACCGTCCGGTGGTGTGCCACTCGCTTGAATCGATACCTCTTAAAATACGTCGGCTATTGCGCGCTTCTCCCTTATACGGACACGTCTGACGATTTCGCCAGACGGTACATCTGGTTCACGTCTTGCCGAAGGCCTGAATCCGTGTAAGTTGTCGTCTTGATTACTTAACGTTGATGTCTGATTGAAGATCGATACAGTGTATTGTGTTTAAATCGTCAAAGTGGTGCATGACCTTTCCAGATGAGCCGCGCTGCCTAATTGTTACCCGTATTTCGCACAGTGGTAGCGTATACGCATTGCTGTCGGTTGCGTTTGAGGTAACGTCGTGTTACGTTATACTCCTGATACCGCCTGTAAACAGAGTGACCTTATGTACGCGTATGCCGACTATAGCCGAGGCTTGCTATCACTCGCGTGGGCTGTTTGTTGTTCGCAGCTTTACGTCATCTCGATGGCGTCGCCGTCATGCCAGATGATCGTAGATACGGAGCACATGAAATGGGGTTATCATACATAATCTTTATACAACAAGCTTTGCAACGCCTTCGGTGTCTTGAGAAAATTTGAGGGTTTATTGCCAGTTTTTTCAAAGGCTTTTTATATTTAACGCGCCGTTTACATCACATATGAGTTATTGCAACTTAAATTGGGGTAATGAAATAAACCAATCTATTAGTATTCGTCTTATCTTACAGAAGAAAACGCTACGTTCCGTTGCTGTAACCTCACTTTGAATGCCCATACTTCACAAATATTCGTTAAATATAAAAGAATCAAATTAAACCCGCTCTACAAATATTTCTTAGTAATCTCTTTTAGATCTGCTACCATAAAATGTCGCGGCTATATACGTATAGCTAGGCCACTTTCAGGGCATATTTCTAAAATCACTGCGCACGACTTATCTGAGTAACGAGTATAAACGGAGAAACTGGGCTACGAGATGAAAAAGAAAAGAGAAATAGTGCACTGCGTATACTTGACGTACTCGCACGAGCCAACACTGCAGCTTCTATTGGCTAAGGTTTAATACTGTTGACTTGCCCTTGACCAGCTTTTTGCTAGTGTCCTTTAGCGAGGTAACTTAAGGCAATTAGACGTGATTATAGGCAACGCTGATGCAGCTCCACGTAGCGTTTAATCGCCACTGACTTTTTTTTTTATTTCTTTAGGTCGTTCGCAGCCTACCGCCCTCAAAGATGGCGTGGTAACTTAAGGCAATTAGACGTGATTATAGGCAATGCTGATGCAGCTTCACATAGCGTTTAATCGCTTCTGACTTTTTTTTTATTTGCGTCGTTCGCAGCCTACCGCGCTCAAAGATGGCGTCGTCGGGCGCGCCAGCGACCTCAACGCCGCCTGGCATGGACTCTCGGCGCAGCTGGGTGGTGCTGTTCTTCCTCAGCTGGTGCATGATGATGACCACCGTGAGCGTGCGTGCCGCAGGCGTCATCTACGTGGGCCTCGTCGACCACTACCAAACCAGCCGCGAGGAGGCCTCTCTCCCTCTCACCATACACATGACCGTCCTCTGCTCCGCATGTGAGCAAGGGAGCGCCCGCCATCTAGGCGCGGTGGCTTTGAAAATTACCGTGGCGCGAAATTTGAACATAGAAAGCAGTGATAGTTGCGTCGATCCGCCTCTTTCATTATTTTTTTTTGTGCTGTCCTTTGCCGTTTCGGGTAGGGGCCGCAGCAGCAACTGGTGTTGCCAGAGTGACAGCCTCCGAGAATAAGAGAGGTTTCGTGACTTTCCCGCCAGGGGAAGCACGCGCATGCGCCGTGGAATCGCGAAAAACTTGCCGACTGCGCTGCTTACGCTACCTTTTCTTGGTCGCGGTGATTTCCGCCGTTTGTCTTTCTGTTCATCGCGATAATACGTGCCAATAACACGTAATAACACTGTTGGAAGCTTGAAAAAGAGAAAACAACAACGAAAAAAAATGACCTGATCAGAGGACGTTTGTAAGCAACAGTAATTTCCGGGGTCTCGCGAGCCAAAACCACACTACGATATGATTATGAGCAGCGCCAAAGAGTCGGATTCCGGAAATTACGACCACCTGGCGTTGTTCGTTTACGCGCATTGACATGATATATGTATGCAGAGGTGTGGTCTGTTTGCGTACGTGCGAAACAGCTGCTGCAGGAAATAGCACGTGTGTTCATTAGGACAAACAAAAAAAAAAAAGAGCGGGATTGAATATGTGTCAGCAGCACTATGGATCGTCAGCAAGCTATGTCTCGGGGAAAAGTGAACCCGGCAATGCGGCAGAATTAGGTAAAACGCTTGGGCCATGACCATGCCCTGAGAACCAGATACGCGCAGTGAACGCACTTTATTATTTTGTGAGAGGGGACAAGCCTAATGAACAGTTTATAGCTGATAATAGTGTTTCTTTTTTGTAATCATAGTGGACGTAAGTGGTGATGGTTTTATCTGAGAGGGCATGAAACACATTTGTTTGTACTTCGTCCTCGAGCATCTGTGTGACGGACCTAAATGTTTTGGACTCTGCCTACAGAGACCTCGTTTGTGAGCTGGTGATCGCACCCCGATTCTGGCAGTAGTGACGCTAGCAAAATAGTAAGAACCACTAAGTGACATGGCGTAGGTCACTGGCGCCCTGTTCATACGGGCCAACCACACACACTGGCCCAATAGCGATAATTGTACATACTGTCTGCACATCGGTCATGCGGTAGCTTTCTAGGTGACCGAAGTGCCAGGGAAAGAAATTGACAACCATCAGTTTGTAGCACGAAGTGACTAGGAAATCCATACGAATTTTCAAGAAATAGAGCTTTTATAGTTGCCGAGAAATTCGTTCTGGTCCGGTTATTGAACACGGGACCAAGACTTTTTGGGGCGGTTGCTCTTGGATCACCTCGGAAAGGAGTTGGTTTCTGGCTCGATACAGGGTCCAGGATGAACTTCTCGGCAACAAACGCTTTTTCTTAGAGGTATTATTATGTGTTTCTTAATGGCTTCATGCTATGAACGAGTGTTTGACAACTACCCTGTTTTTTTTTTCGTAGTTATGCTTAGCGAGACAGAACCTTGCCTTCCATTCAAATTGCATGACAGTGGTGTGACGTCGCAAGTGACATTTCAGCTCAAGTCATGTGACCTCTAGCTGTTAACATGAAAGTAGAGACTGCCTGTCTAAGCTTGTTATAGTTAGTAGTGCGCATCATGCTTATTCCGCACTGCCACGCTTTCAGCGCTCATCGGAGGCTACCTGTGCGAGCTGTGTTCGTACGAGGCGGTGTCCCTGGGCAGCGTGCTCATCACGGCGGCGTCCATGATGATTTGCTACTTCGCGCCCAACATCGACTTCATCAATTTCTTCTTCGGCGTACTTCACGGTACGTAAACAGTGCAGGAATACACTGAGGGCTCTATGTATAAAAACAAAAAAAGTGGTTCGTCCGTCTGATATAGGAATCAGCTCAACACGTGACAGTGAAACGTGTCTACATAGAAGCAGTTCATTGTTTATTACTCATTGATATCTAATGTCTATTGGTGTTTAGTGGCTATATCACTCTTAGATGTTGATTAATATCTGGGAGCACATTTTTTTCCACCCCGCCAATCAACAACTCGCGACCAGTACCCACTTTCAGGAGACACTGCACGCACCTGAGCGTCGCGCAAATCACCCTTGAACCACAGCGTTCGTAAACCATGCAAGCGAAACCGAATGGTCATTCGATCGCTTTTGAACTCACGGTCCGCATCGATCACGATCATGAACTCACGATCATTTTGGTCCTGAATCGGTGTCTGTATGGCAGCATAGGATAGCCATGCGCTCAACTTCACAAGCGTGAGAGACAGAGTCTTCAGCTTGTGCCATGATTGCGCGAAGGCCTCCCGCTCCCCCCTGGCATGTCCATCGCTGCACCAAACTGACTTGCGCGACATTCACCTGTCGACACTGTTGTATTTCAGCGGTGCTTAATGCAACACTTCTCGTAGTCGGTACCATCACACTCGTTTCAGTAGATGGTGGAGATACACCATTGCTGCATATCGAAGCTGCGCTATACTGCACATATTTGCACAACGCGTGAGACGAAGCACGTGACTGCCTCGTCCCCGAGTCAAATCAGCGCGTGGAGTGCGTCGCAATTACAGACTGTGTTTGTGGCTTGCGAAATCAGCCCCAGAAACCTGGTCGGAGTTGATTACGGAGGCAACGCTACACTTTGTTTCAAGTAGGGCCAACACCACCTAGGCGGCGTTGGTAGGCTCTGATGCCACAGCGTCAGTGCTGGCATCAGGGCGCCAAAGAGCTGAGACTACTGCAGCATACCGGTGTTAGTTGGTGTCATGCAGTAATTCTGTTTTCCACTCTTAGGCGGGGGCACCACCTCGACAAAGGGAGAGCGAGCCTGAGTACACAGCGAAGGAGTGTGACACACACAGCATGCGTCCTATAAGGAAGCCTAAGAAATGCGCCGCTAGCTCAGTTGGCTAAGCGCGCGCTTCCTTTTGTCGCTTATCGAGAGGCCGTGGGTTTGATTCCCTTGTCTCCAAAATTGTGAATTTTTTTCTTCTGGTTCAGTTTATTTCTTTGCATGCGGCTAATGTGAATTTTACAACGTCATATCCGTGACGGAAATACGTCAGTGAAGTTTTGGTGGACCCCGGCATAAAATATCCTCTTATTACAGTAATTGTCGAAAGCCTTGAAAAACGCTCAATATCACTACTCTCAGAAAAACACCTCTCCACCCGAATTTCGTGATAAAGGGGGAGGAGGAGGGAGGGAGGGAGGGGAAGGGAACCTTCTTTGGCTACGGCCCTGCATGATACGTATTTACTGGGCATCACTATCGTGACGACACCGATGCATGAGCTTCCGTAGACCAGGCAGGCCGGAAGCCAAGCTTCACGCGTAAATCAGGGACGTTTGCACCGGCGTTTGCACCGGTTGTGTGGGATGAGACGTTGTGGATGGAGTTAATTTATACCGAGGAACACGAGCTCATCCGATGGAACGGATGGAACCTGAGAGTACAGTAAGTGCGCACGGCGGGAAAGATGCGTGCGACTGTGACGGCCTATACTGCATCCGCCGCGAAGCGATTGCGCCATACCGACAGCCAGGAGAAAATGCATGGAGAAGGGCCGAAAATGACGGCGAGAAGAACGAAAACGATTTATTTTCTGCATGCGGATTGTAGTCCTCCAAAAGACACGAACGACCAATGGCACAGTGCCTCCAGACATGCTGGTTAGTAGGGGCTGAATATCGAGGCAACACAAAGGCGCGTTTTAGGCACCAAAAAAAAAAAAAACAGGCTGGCAAAACAACGTTTCAGGCCTCTAACATTTAAAATATAAGTCCAATTTGTTTTTTCTTGCATAAATATAAATAGTTTCAGACTTTGACGTGCGTGATCTGAATCTATGACTCGAAAATAAATTATTGCAGTAACGTACATATTTAGGTTAGCTGTCTCATGATTTACGAGTGGAAAGCGGTGCTAAAAAGACGGGACAAGAACGTGCACTAGATCGCGGCGATTTCCAGCGATTAATAATCGATGTCCTCGCTAGCCGGTACGAGGCAGAATTCGGACCACTTTGTGTTATCTTTTGGCGTGACATTATGCGTTGCCAGCAAAGCATGTATTGACTGCTGTATTCTCAGAAATCGACAGGTGAGCCAGGTACTGATCGATGCTATCTGAGAAGCGACTAGCAAAGCAGGTATTGATTGCTCTAATCTCAGGTATGGAGAAGCAAGGCATGATTTCTGTGACCTCAGAGATCGACCTCTCTCGGTGACCTGTTGTGGAGGACGAACCCACTTCTATAGTCGGACGAAAAGTGTGCGGCGTTTCCTCCTCATAGGCGTATACGCACGCAAGCCTGCACCAATGGAAGCGCACTCAACGGTGACGTCATGATCTGGATGATTGGTGAACCCCGCCTTCGTATAACGTGGACGAGTGCACAAGCGGCCCTATAGATTTCTTCAGTCGAGAAGAGGATAGGCTGCCGCGTTGCCATCATCAAGGCGGGGCCTCTGGCGTCTGTTTAAGCCGTATGCGACTACAGTAACATGAAGTTGTATAGTGTCATTACACTCTTCATTACTTCCATCTCCGTCTTTGACTCTGCTTCAATCACGTGATTTATGACGTCAATTTCCTCCACTCTCATAATTGTCTCTGCATTCGCTTCTTTAAAAACGCGGAAATCTCTGTTCCTGAACCCCTCGTGTGATATTCTAACCGATGACACATTAGTAAGAGTACAAAAGCGCGTAATGATGCCACAGCTGTCAGTGTCAGAGATTCACGGTTTGTACCTGACTCATTAAGGCTACGTAATATAACGTGACAATATAGCTATATAATTGTGAAGCACACAGTAATGAGGAACTGCGAAAGAATTGTGATCGCCTGTGATCAATTCAGGTGCAGCTCAATCTAGGTACATGCGGCCTTTTTTGTATTTCGCAGTTCGTCAAAATGCGACATCCGTGGCGGAGAAGTGAATACGTGACCTCGCGCTTGCCATGTCACGCCACAGCCGCTAAGACGGTGGCTAAGAAGTTTGTTTCAGTTTTATTTTCCATATCAACATAGAGAAAAGTGATATTGTGAGCAGTGGACCAACGTTATCTAAAATAGGCTCTCAAACCTCACTACGGCATATGTGGCAGTGCACACCGGATTAAACGATGAACACGAACACAAAAGAGCAACACAAGTGTTGACAACACATCACCTGTGCTGTCCTGCTGTGTTCGTTGTTTCATGCGCGGTGCGCTACCGTATGCAATAATGATCAACCAACTTACCCACAAGAATATTCTAAAACGTGCACTGACTGTCACACTTGGCAGAAGACAGAACAATAATTCTAAAAATTATAACCCACTATCATGACTCCCTAAAAGAGTGCAAAAAAGTAATGCGCAAATAGCAATCTACTATAAGAAATGCGTTGTTCGACTTCGACATGTTATAGAAGTATAAACGTTTTTACAAAAGCGATTGTTCAGTCATTACACAGTAAGTGTTGAGAGAACTGCGCAATGCCAAAATTAACACAACCAGCTAAATATTGAAACCAATATGTTTACGTAGCGTGACTTATATAAATATTTATAAGATATGGCAATTGCATGCACAATGTTTGTTTCCCGTAGTGAGTTCTGCAAAGCAGAACTTGCCACATTTCCCGAAATCGAGTGTTGCGTGCATCCACGTTAAATGAGAAAGAGGCAATAGTCTGAAGTGGTTCGTGTACTTTCGTTAGTTTTAATTCTTAGCGTCTAACTAGAATTCGTTGATAAAGGTTTCGGAGTGAAACCTAATGCAACTCTCGTAAAAGCGGTTCTTCATAGCTTTCGTATGAAACAGAGGGTTTCAAAAAGCCTTTTTTATTATATGACATTCATTAATGTTTGAAGCAGTTCATTCATTTGCTTTGTTTCTGACCATCGCAGGCGGAGCGACCTCGGGCATCTTCGTGGTCGCCAACGTGCTGCCGTCGCTGTACTTCAAGAAGTGGCGCGCCACGGCCACCAGCATCGTGTGGTCCTCGCAGTGCTACAACGTCTACTTCATCCCTCAGCTGGCCAACTACTTCCGTGTCAAGTACGGCACGCCCGAGCTGTTCCTGCTCATAGGTGCCCTCTGCCTCAATGCCCTGCCGGCGTGCATCGTCATCAAGACCCCGTCGTGGGCCCTGAAGGCCCGCAAGACCTCTCCAGCTCGTCGGGGAGTTGCCTCCTCGGAGGGCGACGTGGGCCCGAAGAAGGCCGAGGCTTACGGTGTCGCCAAGTGCAATATCCACGACGCATCGGGCGCCGCAGAAATGGAGGAGATGCTGGACTCCAAGGCACTCGACGGTTCCTCGGCAGTGAAGATAGTCTGCAGCCCTGACAAAGACCTAACAGACGACAGGGTCATCGGGTCCAGTTGCGACGCTTTCGGCGTGCGCGACATGCCTCGAGGTCTTAAGGGAGTTCGCGACAAAACCATGTTGCTGTGGAAGAACACTGGGAAGGCGCTCTTGAGCTGGAAGTTCTACGTGGACGGCCTGTCGTACGCCTTGGAAGTGTACACCATGTCCACCTACTTCATGGTGTACGCAGACATGGCCGTCGACAAGGGATTGAGTGTAGAGAGCGCCGTTTACCTCCTGCACGCTTACTCTACCGCCGACCTGGCGTTTCGCGTGCTCAGCGGGTGGTTCGTGGACCGCAAGTACCTGCCCATCGAGTGTTCCAAACTGGCCGGTTTCGTGTTCAGTGTCGCCGGTGCGCAGGCTATAAGGACTTCGAAGACCCTGGTGCTGCTGATATTTTCTTCGCTGTTGTTCGGTTGCGGCACCGGCATCAACATAGGCATCATCGCGCCCCTGCTGCAGCACGACTTCAAGAGAGAGTCGCTCGCCATGATGTTCGGGGGAGTCATGTTCATCACGGGACTCATAATTTTGACAAGGCCGCCTGTCGTCGGTAAGAAAACTTATTCCTCAGACGTCACTGTATCTTGCGTAACATTGTAACTCAACAAACACATTAAAGGGGCCCTATAACGCAGCTGATTGGTATATAGTCGAGGCTACCGAAAACACGCGAGCCAGATGATAAAATATTACTGCGCGGCACGTGACCTGGAATTCACAATTGTCAAAGACCACTCGAAATCGTTCCCTCTTCTTTCTATACGTGATGCCATATACCCAAATGACCGCGCCGCGCATGCCCAAATTTACCGGCCATTGTCTGATTTCGGTATCTTGAGCTGCATAGTTAACGCGGCCGCCGCTGGAGGCCACCACGTGCCTGAGCGCTCATTCATGATCGCACGGACAGTGCCCAAAATCATGACGCGCGCGTGACGTAACTTCTTTCTCCCCTGCTATCTCTCCCTGCCTATATCTTGTAGCACGCCCGTTGGAAAGAAAGAAGAGAAAAAGCAATTACAGCATGCGGCAAAATCCGCTCACGCTTGATTGATTCTAAAAAAAAATACGTTGCGTTCGATTCGTGAAGCAATAAACTCCGTTAATGACGTCATTCGATGGCTACTTGAAGAAGCGTTTCAAATAACCCTTAAAGGTAAAAATTAACGAAGCTTTACGTGTCATGGTCATGACATAATTATTAAGAACGTGGCAGTAGAAACACCGCGTTAATTTTGATTACTTCGGGTTCTTTAACGTGCACCCATGTTTCTTTCAAGTACGCGGCTGGTTATTACTGCATTTCCACTCCATTAAAACGTAGTAGTCGTGTCCGGAAATAAAAGCTTCGATGACGGCCAGACGTTTTTTTTTTCGGAGATGTACTTAGTGGGTGTTCAACCACCAGTTGCGTATGTTTTACAACGAAAGCTGTTATGAAATAGCAATAGCCGATCTTGTTGGCGTAATTGCCAGCCGCCACCGCTACCGCTACTCTTGTTTGTATCAGCCATCATGTGAAATGTCAAAAAAAAAATCTAGGATCGGATGATACTTGAACCTGAGACCTCTGCGTGGCGGTTCAGTATTCTACCACAGAGCCACACCGGCGCCTGAAACGCCTTCGCAGAAAAACCCTTTACAGACGGCGTGTCGAGTAAGGAATCACGTTAACAGAAATAATTTAGCGTGATAGAACAGTAAAATAACGACGGAGCGTCACACAAGGCGAATTGCGCAACGAGTGAGGTTCTCTTGTCTTCCAGCCCATTCCGAAAAGCTTATGCGTAATTTTTCATCGTCAGCCACAGCATCGACAAGCGCACATATTGCCTTACAGAGATGTAGCGGATACCTCGCTTCTCCGCAAATAATGGCTTGGTATAGGGGCACTGTCTCCCCACTTCGCAGAAATTATGTCCATTTATAACGTAGTGGCTCACATGCAAGTGTAAAAGGCCGCTCTTCCAGCTTTCGCATGGGACTGTAGGTGTGTTCCAATACTCACCGTAGACGGCTAAACAGACAGCTAAATGGACGGCGGCCATCTTAAGTCCCATTCCAATTCTCACGTAGCCGGCAAAGTAGACGGCTCCGAAAAGAACGCATCGTATAGACAAATACGATGCAGGCTACTTTGCTGTCTAAACAAGATGGCGACTCAGCGAATTGCTCATGCAGATAGACCGAATGTCGCCGCAATGGTAGTCCGCGCACAAGCAGACGCTTCTCCAGAAGCTCAATGTCAGTAAGGTTTTTTTTTTCAAATTTTAACACAAATTAAGCCAGAAAATACAGCTGTAACGTTTGTTTATTTTGACTTTCTCTTCTCAACGCGAGGTGGCGCCTCGTTGCGTAAAAGCCTAGAGTTACTGTATTATGCTACTTTTTAGGTAGCATATACCTAAAGGTAGCATATACAGTAACTCTGTAAGAGCCGTCTAGATGTGTTCTAATTTTCGGACAGCATGGACTCGGTGCTGTTTTCTAAGCAGTCTGCGTAGACTGTCTACGTGCTGTCTAAGAATAGGAACACAGCCTGTGCATGCTGCGTGTGCTGCATAAGCATAACGCTTTAACGCGATAGCGTTAGAGAGCGCGTTTCGCAGACATTGCGGCGTCGACGTCGTTGGCTGTGAGCGAAAAAATGAGAACGATGCAAATAAAATAAGCGATAAAAAAATCCTGGGTTTGATTTGTGATCAAACCCGGGTCGTTTAGGTCCACGACCCGGATCGTTTGCACGGCAAGCGGACGTTCTACCACACAGCCGAGGTTCTGCTTGTGAATCCAGTGAAAATAACTTCCCCTGCTAGGAAATGGAGTGAAAGTATAGATACATGCTTCGCAATATACAACATTAATATATTGCAGTAATATAGCGTGGTAAAAGCGCCCATTGCCAGCGAGAGTCGGAACATGTGGTTATCATAATGAATTCGTGGTTTAAAGCCGCTCACCCACTACAAAAGGCACGTATACGTTACTGTGCCTATTCTCGTAAGGCCACGTAGCGGGTGCATAGCAAATTCGAAAACGCTTCATCAACAGTGTGTTTTAAGTACGCACCATAGGAACAGCACATCGCTATTGCGTTCAACCCTTAAAGGCGAAGCTTTAAGGTCTCCTAATTCTTCCTTTCTTTTGTGTATGCTTGTATGTTTGTATATGTACGCGTGTATATGCAAATTAAAAATTTCCTGGGGGAGGGGGGTGCGTGTAGACCCCCATCTCCATGCCTCACCTCCTGGCAATGCCAATGTATAGCTAACAGAAGGAACAGTCAAAACCACAATTGACCGTTATCGAGAAGTACCAGCCACCCGATCCCCCACGCCGGATGTCTCGCGGCGCAGAATTTTTCTCCCCGGAAACCTGTCGCCGGTTGGCAACAAGCTAGTGGCAAAAGTTGGCTTGTGAGTGCGTGTGTGTGCGGAATGTAAAGTTGTTGCGATACGGGCGACCTGCGCGCTGCTGGCGAGACCGCTTACGTCAGCTACCTCCAGTTTGCTACTCGCGTCTCGATTTCAACAACTTTCAATAACCTTTTTCTGTATAAATACCGCCTTTAATAAATACGTTCTTCCCGTAGCCCCTGTGAGAGTGTATGACTTACCCAAGTCGATTGTTGTGAATCGTGATTCACCAACGTTCAAGTCAATAAAAACTTTTTTTCTGCACAGAACTGCCTTAGCACTTTGCCCACAGATGAAAATTATTTTATATAGGTTTTTCTGACGTTTATGTAATTTTTTAATTACTGCCACTGTCTCATAATCTGTCGTTCAAAAATACGACAGATCACAAGAATAGTGGCAATCACCTTAATGCGACGCAGTGTGCGAGTAGTGGTGGATGCGGCATTATTTAGGGGCGAATACCTTAGGGTATCGGCTCCCTTCTTGACCGAGTTAACTGGCGGAACATGGGAGAGGCCTTTGTCCTGCAGTGGACGTAGTCAGGCTGATGATGATGATGATAACCTTAGGGTCTCGGTTTGTCGGCGTGTCATGTCGTCATCACGGTCCACCATAAACTGGTATGCCCCACGAAAATTGGGTAGATCCCACTATTCGTCTACAGTCCATAGTATTCAC
This sequence comes from Rhipicephalus annulatus, assembly GCA_013436015.1. Lineage (NCBI taxonomy): Eukaryota > Metazoa > Arthropoda > Arachnida > Ixodida > Ixodidae > Rhipicephalus > Rhipicephalus annulatus. The sequence goes on along the minus strand of WOVY01006047.1, from coordinate 103,506 downwards.
AATACGAGTTACACGTTCGTCGTTATACTGCCTGGAACATTGTTGGGTTCCGCCGCGTTGTCTTAATTCCCGACGAAATTTACCGAGGCGCTCAAGTTTCTTAGCTGAAACCGGAGACACAAACGCGCACCTTTGCGGTAAAAGTCACCTACCCTAAATACCACTTCTTGAAACTTATCCACGAAGTGATGATGCGTTAGTGGATGGGTGGCGAGTAAAGCAGTATGACGAAAAGTTTTGCTGTAGGAACCATGCACCGGCGCGCACCGCATGTTTCGACCGTCCCACGGTTTATCGTCAGTGGAGCTGGAACACTATCTTCTTTTTTGCTTTGCGCCAAGCGTCACAAGGTGCATCGACGTTCTAGTGTAAACTGAGTAGTTTTGCGGATACCGCGAACTTGCCAGGCGCGTCGAATACACCGGCTGGTAAAGGGTATAGCTTATCGTCTGTCCAACGCCTCCTCTAAAAAGATGCCTGCCACGTTTGTAAAAAAACTCCTGTCCTTCCCTTTCCCCCCCTCCCGCGTTTCTAACGGAAGTGGCAGCTGGCGATCTTTGCGGTGGCCACTTGCAACACACATGTGTGCATGCGCTCACTGCCACCTCTGATGGTACACCACCCCTGCCTCATTGAAAACAACAGGATAGGGATCTCGATGTGCACTCCCCTCCGCCACCGATGTGCTCCCTCCTCCACCGTCGGGGAACCCTACGAGATTGGCTGATTACACACGCTTTGGAGAGGGGGTGATTGCCCCTCCTCTTTCTTAACCCTCCACTGCAGGATGCACCAAGAAACACTTCGCATTCAATAAGCACTTTTCGAGATTCCTGTGCGCATGCATTTGCTGTAAAAATGTCATTTCGCCTTTTGCTTTTTACTTATTGCTGTTATTACTGTGCCTTTTGTGCTGCAGGCTACTTCCGCGACACCATCGGAGACTACGACGGCCTCTTCCACACGCTCACCATCGCCAACGCCTTCTTTGGCGTCATCTGGTTGGCGCGTGCATTATGGGCGAGAAGGCAGTCCGCCAAAGAGAACGAGGCCCAGAAGGCTGCGCCGACCTCTCAGCAGGTGGCGCACCTCTCGGACAACACCACTGTTCCCCTCACGGCCACAAGTGAAGCCGCCTGCTGATGATCACGTGTTCTACTCGGAGGCTGACGCTGGGCACGGTGGTGATCAGTGAAGTGATCAGTGCATCGTGATGAAATCGAAGTGGCAGCTTCGATAACCGCTGTCGATTACTGCGGATAGTGATAATGACCATCGAACGCGTTGTTTCATGGCTAGCAGTTGATGCAACCTTGGTAGTCGCTGAGACACCTGTGAACCACCCTTACTTTGTTTATAGTACATGATCACCGTTACCAAGGACATCCGATAGGCTGGGATATACCGATTAAGCCGTTAATTGATATCGGTGGTGTTCGCGCCTGTGACTGGGCCACAAGTCTTTCGCGAAGTGACGCATTGCCTGGACGATGAGTTTTGTACGCCTTGTCGACGTTCAGACTGGTATTGTGGTACCCTACCCTAGACAGTAAAACTGAAAGCCTGCAATACCGCTAGTGTTGGACTGGGAAACTTGCAGCACCGGTGTGCAACTGCATCGAAGTGTTGCTTACGCTGTCTGTGATTAGTGAAATTAAACTTTATGCTACGACGAAGTAAAACGTCAACATCTTAGAAATGCTTCATTTATGTAAAACTTTAGAGTGGCTCCAAAACAAGAAAAAAAATTACATTTCTGGTGTTTTGTAACCACATCGATTCCTTTTTTAGCAGAAGAGACGACGGATGTTTCAAATGCAGCTTTTAAAACGTACTTAACCGTATTTGAAATAGACCTGCTCGAAAATTGTAAATGAATTTATCCAGCCGGATGGGTCATCCTGTTTTGGAAGCAACGCGCTCGCTTCGCATGTTTTCTTCGTCTTTTGCGCCACAAAACACGGGAAAAAAATTTTGGAACAATGTAGCGTGCCGAGAAACTTTACTCATAGCGATTTCGAATGTGAAGCACAATTCGTATCTCGTTGCGCTTGTTAGATGAAACCCTCTATAGACGAACATGTGTATTTCAAGTTGCGTGAAAAGAATGAAATCGATTTGGAATCGAATTTGATCGTTACTAAATTGTTGAGATCCAGGATCCTATCGGATCGCGTTATGAGCACGCTATGTACAAATGAAATTACGCTTGTTTAGAACGTCTGAGCGCGTGGTTGTGAACGCTGTTGTTTCGACGGCGAGCTTCGGCCTGGGCGGAGCCTACGCGCCGATACGTAGTTATGTGCGCCCCATTAGGTCGACGGCACCTACCGCTGTTTACAAACATAAGATCTAGCTGTGCACACGAGATTAGGCACTGGACATGCCGTCCTCTCCGCCACGTCGGGTCAGCGGAAGAGAGCTCCAGTTCAATTGTCGTTCCATAGTCACGCCATGAAAGGAGAGAGCGAGCATCTGGTACATGTGTGCCGAAGTTGTCTGCGCGGTTCCAGCACAGAATACGACAAACTACCCTGCGGATGTTGCTCGGCTAGCTAACGAGTGAAAAACAGGAACTTCGGCGAGCTAAATGTCGGCAGAAGGATGCAGAAGCAAAACAGCGACGAGCTTTGGGCGCGGCAATGGACACCTCGCGTTCGACTTTGCAGATGGCTCCGGAAACTGATGTAACACTACTGAGTGCTCGCGATCGACCAGCCATATTCGCTTCGCAAACTGTGCTTCTGCGACGAGGGTAAACATGCGCAACCAAGTGTAACTAGCTTTCACTCGCATAACGTAACCTATAGCTGAGCAAAGATGGAACCAATATTTATTGTTATTTTTATGGACATGATACGAGGACATCTTGGCGTTCGAACAATATGCTGGCTACCATTAAGCTCTTAGAAGGGTAGAGCATTAAATATACAGGGTCCTAAAATTGCTTACAAAGCAGCTTCTTAATTTTTCTATGATGCGCGTACAAAAAAAGCGGAGATGGCAAATACGTTTTCTTTCTGAGAATTGCGCATGAATTTCCTCTTGGCATCGGTCTACAAGATAGTGGTTGTCAATTTTTTAGATGCGGAAGCATCTTATACTCGCGCCTTGTAGTGCGCCGTCCGCGCCGTCCGCGCCGTCCGCACCGCCTTAGTTGAGCTAATTCATTACGTCTGATACAATAATCACTCGTTCTCTGCTACTGCAATATTCACGCGTTCATCAAGTATAAGGTTATTTGTTGCACTTCAAAAGCATACATGTGTCCGAGTTAAAACGGTCAAAGTTTCACATTAAATGCACCAGGAAGGTAAAGTATTGGTACGGAAACCAGTAACACAAACATGAGCTTGTACGGTAAAGTTAGCTATTTAAAACCTACGCGAGCGTCGGTGCACACTGAACCATGCCTGTGTATTCAGGCATGTGTCTAACTCTGTTACCAGCCACTAAATTGTTTTAGCGGGACGGCTCAGTGCTCTCCCATAGTTGAGTACGAAGTACTCAAAATCGTTCAACATATTAGATGCGGAAGCATCTTATACTCGCGCCTTGTAGTGCGCCGTCCGCGCCGTCCGCACCGCTTCTCGAACATTCGACAGCTGACGCGCGCGCATGCTCCGTCGCGCCGTCGCCCACCATCTGTGCCGCGCGCGCTTCTCCTTCGAGAACATTCGACAGCTGACAGCGCATGCGCCGTCGCGCCGTCGCCATCTGTGCCGCGCGCGCGCTTCTCCTTCGAGAACATTCGACAGCTGACAGCGCATGCACCGTCGCGCTGTATATATACTCAACGTCGGCGCTCGCTCGCTCAGTTGCCGCTCGTCCGTTGGTTCGTCGCAATAAATGAAACACCGCCCTTTCGCATACGTGCCGTACGTGTTCACTCATTTAACACCCCATTTCACAACCACGTTAACCAATTTAGCCATCGACCCAAGTAAGTCGCAATTTAACACCCGTTAACCAATTACATGCTTCCGCATCCTCCTCAGTGTTCCCCCGAGGGAAGCTGCGGGCAATTTTTTTTAAAGCCTTGCGCTATTTCGCGGTATTGTTCAGGGCTTATTTGTAATTATGTCTGACGTGATCAAGCGATGGACGATGCCGGAGAATGTCGATGCGTAGTTTCTATCAATAGAAATGTTATCGGCGAGGTCAATGACAGGATGAAACAAAGATGTTTACAACTTTCTGACATTTATAAGTACACCTCGCTGCCATTTGAACGAAGCCATTCGGGAGTGCACGTTCCTAGAAACAACAAACTAGACCGCTGACGACTTCATGAGGAAGTTTCTGTGATATACTGGCATGCCCCTAAAGATGAGCGTGATGCCCATTTATCAAAAGTTTAAAAAGTTTATCCAACATTTAAGTGCAGTTAAAGATCAACATCAAGAAGAGTGTTTTTTTTTTGCTTTTCTGCGAAAAATAAGTATGTTTCTCGACATGGTTTCTGACGAAAAGACAATAAGAATGAAAGAACGGAGCGTCTATCGAATCACACGACTTGCCAAAATCAGGCCACGCCACATCGCTGGTTCGACGCCCTGCAACACATTTTTCCCTCCCGTTTTGTCTTTGCAATCTATAAATATTTATTTTACAAGGTCATATCTATGGCGGAAGTATGTCAGTGGATCCGTCGTGGACCCCGGCATAAAACACTTTCTTAATAAAAAAATATACAGGTGCCTTTCGCTTTTCAATCGTCGTAGTCGAAGAGACCGTGTGAAAGTGTTTTGTGCCGGGGTCCTCCACGGCTCTGCTGGCGTACTTTCGTCACGAATATGACGTAGTAAAATAAATATTCATAGATTACAAAGAAAACAAAGGAGGAAAAACTTCTGTTGCAGGTAATCGAACCAGCAACTTTTCAGTCCACAGCGCGCGGTGCCATCCACTAGGTCACAAAGCGTACGTTGTCAAGTGTATTAATGGCAAGCCATTTATATACACCATGTACCGCTGGCGGCCCTCAGGGCTTAGCCACTTCAGCGTGTTTTCGTCATCCTCTGTGACTGTCCGTTGTATGAAATCCAGAGAAAGTCACTGGCGTCCGTTTTTGCGCGCATCGACAACATCCAAATGTCTGTGGACACTATTCTGTGAAGTGCCCGAGAGAAGACATTGCAACAGAAGGCGACGAAAGCTCTGTTGAAATTCCTACGCGACACGGGTTTGAACAAGCGACTGTAACAGCAACGTCACACACCGCGAAAGACAAGACTGCACTATAACTGAGTGGGCGCGCGTGTGCTGCCGAATGTGCTGTGTTTCTCTCTTCCCTCTCTGCTCTCTTTCATCTCCCCCATCCCCCTTCGATGCGCAGGGTAGCAAACCGGCTGCCTATAGGCTGGTTAACCTTCCTGCCGTTCTTTTCCCCTGTTTTCCTTCCTTTTTTTCCCTTTCGTCATCAGTAGCGAGGTGGCACGAGAAGCGCGCGTTGGGCGCACTCGCTCAATAGTTGTCGCCCCGCGCCACCACACCCGAGCGTTGCTATGCGCGCGCGCTTCCACCCCAGGCGTGGTCAAAGGGCGTATAGATGCTATAAGGCATGGTCGCGCTCTAGCGCGTGCGCTTATCTCGGGATAAGGGCGCACGACACCCCAGTGCTTCCACCGCAAGTTGCTTCGAAGTTGCAGTGGTTAAAGAAAGCACGACGGTCACTTCGCTCGCTGCTGCGGCCGCGTTTATGAATGAAGCACGCTGTTCACACACGAAGAAATAAGAAGTGTGATACCTGTTCGCGGTCGTCTTGTGCATACTTGTGCATTTGTTTCGTGCATATTCCTCTTTGGACAGTGTGCTTTAAGTGTCGAGCTGTGACAGTGGTTGTCCGCGCTCGTCCTGCATTTGCTCATTTCGTGTGTGCTGCCTGCTTGAGGTGAGCGTGCGGCAAGTTTCGAGGTTCTTGCCGTTCATCGCGGCCGTTCATCGCGTAACATTGCAATCCGTTGCAGTAGCAGTCATTCATTCGCCCTTCTAGCGAAACGATGCGCAATAAGCGGTCAACTATTCCTGTGAAGACGCTTTTAAAATTCGTATTATAACGATTCATAAAAAAGAGATGAGCTACGTTTTTTTTTATTTGGGCCTAATTATTTACTAATGGCTACTTGACAACGATGAAGTGCCTATCGGTATCCACACAAAATAGCTCGCCGTTTTTGTGGATACCGTAATAGATTGAGTTTCTAATAAATTTGTGGATCTAACCCTTGATGTTTGCGTGTAAGAGAGAGGAAAGATGGGAGAAACTGTAGAGTGCCAAAATTATTGCAAGATATCTTGTAAAGACACCTGCTTCGCAGGTTCAGCAAAAGTTGCGCAAAGAGATCAGGACGAAAACAGAAACACATATACGCGAAGCTCAAGTTATTGCCCCCAAATATGTTCTGAACACATACGAGCGGATCCTATGCGCAATCTGATTAGGCGTTGTGGTGTTTGTGCACATTTTGAACCGTTTGGCGGGGTGAAAGTGTTCGAAGTCTGTAATATCCACACAATAACGGCCTAATTTTGTCGGTTTTGGCTTAAGTTCTGGCTTCACAGTGAGAAGGAGGCTCTTCTTACACTGTGCGACTGTGTTGTGTAGTACAGTGCGTTCCTCTTGTGTGGTAATCCACTGTAAATACTCTGCAAAATGGCCTTGCCCGCGAGACCTAATAAACTTGACCTCAGTTAGGAGACAAAGTTGATTGGCGAAACATTGGAGAGGCGTTTGTCCTGCAGTCGGCGCAGTTCGGTTGATGATGATGGTGATGACGATAGTGAAGTAGCCCGTCGCAGTCATACCGTCGCTTCATAGAGATTCCTACAATATTCACTGTATAGAACGTTGGCGTTGCAATCGTTCAGCCACCTTGAGAATGACGGGCTGCTGAACGGAATTGCTGCTTCGATCGCATTTGGGATTAGTTTTATTGTTGTGCCTTAGCTTTTGTTTCGGACAAAGAAAGAAAAAACAGCTCGCTGTGAACCTTGAGAGTTGATTTAAATTGGTGTGCTTAAAAGGTCAAGGAGACGAGTTGGGGCTGTTAAAATTTTGATGAATTTTTCATAATTCTGAGCGCCCCGATGCGTACGCTGCGTGCGCCCGCATCAAGACACCCTAATACCACGGCGGCTGAAGTGCCGTGCTTTGCAGCTCCCATAGACACTAGGGTCAGAGTTACATATAGTGTACAATTATGAAATTTTGTGCGTCACTTCAATGACTGCACTATTGCGGCGGGGCATCAGTTGTCATACCTGTGGGGAGGCATGCTGCATGTCCCTATAAGTAACACGGGGTTGTTGAAGCCTAAAAAATGCTGTGTAGGTGGCATATCTGTATGTTATGTGTATATAAGTGACACGAGATAGACGATTCACGCGTAGAAAATCCTTTGCTGCCATGCGGTTCGCCCACCGCATGTGTTTGACAGATGGTGCCCCGTCACTATAGTGGAATTGTAGAGTGACAGCTCCTTCACCGCAGTGAGTGCCCGTTTGTTTATTGCTGGAACGTCGTGTGGCTGCTACATATATCTCTAACAGCCCATCTGCGCCCGGCGTGACAGTGACCCTACCGTTGCAACACAATGCTCATGCACATACGTAACCCGATGAAAAAGGGGCCTGTCGCGGTGAATGTGCTTCAAGCTGTCAATGGTTGCGCTATCGTGGGATATGGCTGCGTATGTCAAACATATAATTTCTAGTTATCAGTAAGGGCGTGGACAACCATACGAGTAGCCGGCTTGCTGCAGATATCAAGGCAAGGGGTGAGGCGAGGCGGAGGTATACGAGCACCAGAGACTGAAGATCCTTTTCCGGCCATTGCTGGTATTGGCAACCGTCATAAAATAATATGTCATAGCGTAGCTGCAAGAGGAAGCAACTGGTGGGATAGCAAAGAATTCGAATGTTACGCGAACCAATGCTTTCATCTCACTTTACAAATGCTGTCGCTGCATCGAGTGAGGTCATTTTTGGGCTATCTGTTGCCCCAATTGACTCTAACCGTTACGACGAGAGCAGAGCACGTCCAAAGCAATTAGCCACTGAGACACGAGAAATCTATGAACTCTGTGGAAAACCTGTCGAACCGTGTGAGCCAAGTAGAAAGCTTAGATGATTACGCTGTTCAGCTGATCCATATATGGTTTGAAGATATCTCAGTTTCGGGGACAAGTGGCATGCAACCATATTCCGAGCAATGCCGTTTGATATACGAATGAACATTGCTAGTGACTTTTTGTGCTCCAAAAGCCGTGTGTTACAACGGATTTTGGAGCACAAACAGTACACAACGGTGGTTGTACATGATACAAACCAAAAAGCGTGCTTAGTGGCGCATCCATACTGATTTATCTTGGCCCATTATCGCTACGGAATCACTCTGCGAATCAAGCTGTCACACGTATACGTCTACGGCGGCAGAACTTGCGGCTTTGCGTGGCGCCCTAGAGTACATCAAATCTCAAAGACCGAGTAAATGGGCTGTGTTTTCCGACTCGAAACCGGCCCTACAGAGCATGCAGTCAGTCCTTCGACGAGGTTGCCATGAACAATTAACTTACGAAGTTGTCAAGCTTCTTGACCACGTCACAGAAACAGGCCATGAGGTCAAGTTTCAGTGGCTTCCTGGCCATTGTGGGATCAGTAACAATGATTCCGCAGACAATGCGGCTCGCACATCGAACCAAGAAGAGCACATCCTTCCGATTCCTTTGTCAAGGACTGACGCTGCAAAGCAACTTCGTCACCTGGCACGTAGTCTGTGTCTGCAGGAGTGGAACATCCCAAGCATAAGACATACGAGACTATACCAAATAAACCCTCGACTGGAACTTCGACCTCCATCCGGACTTCGTCGTCGTGAAGCTTCGCTTATTTGTCGCCTTTGGTTGAAGGTTGCCTTCACAAAAGCATATAGAACCCTAATCGGATTGCCCGACGATGCGGAATGCGACGTCTGCTGCACCAAAGAAGACATCGACCATCTGATAAGCCATTGCCCTCGATTTGCCTTTGAAAGACAGAAGCTTTCGGACGCATTGCGACGATTGGACGATCGGCCACTCTCTGTGCTGAGGCTACTGGAACACCGTCATTGCCTTTCGTCGGCTCAAAAAGCAGTCAAAGCTGTCTTGTGCTTTTTGAGGACTACAGGCCTACGTGACCACCTTTAACTTTTGTGTAGTGCCACCGCTGCATACGCGCCAGCCGATTGACTGACAATCCTCTTTTTCTTTCTCTCTCTCTTTCTCTTCTCTTTCCTCTCTCTCTCATATTTATGCCCCCCTTCCCATTCCCCCTGCGCAGGGTAGCAAACCGGGCATGTGCCTGGTTAACCTCCCTGCCTTCCCTCTTGTTGTTCATCCCCCCCCCCCCCCCCATTATCGCAATCAAGCCTGGCACACACTCGATGATGGTGAAAATGTCCGCTTTCTGACGACGCTCAACCGGGAAGGGGAATAGGCCAAGAAGTGGGAGGCACGATGTTTGAAGTAAAGACCTCACACTTTTGCAGCTGTTGTCCTGTCGAAAGATTTTGTTTTATGTTGTGCCTCTGCGCGATACTTCACAAATTAGAATATACATGGTGTATAGTTCGACGTCTACGTTTTGTTTTTGTTTCTGGCTTACAAAATATCACTCACCGCTTGTATAGAAAAAACAACTACAAGATCTGTATTTCTTATTCAAAGAACACTGTTTGAAGTGAAGGTGCGCTTGAAAAGATGTGGAGGGCAAGCGCCGTTGTGCATAAACATCCATTGAAGCCCCGAAGAAACCTTATATTAAGGTATATTTTTTGTCGGTAAAGTTTTCGCTAAATTATTATCACAATTTTCAGTTTTTTCTTTCAGGAACGCAAATAAATATGTAAGTTCCTGATACATGTTATCAGGTGGGTGGAGGCGGGAAAAAGCGATAATTATGAAAAAAGAAATAACATGCGGGGAAAATTGGCTAAAATAAGGCGGCCAGTGTACAGGTGAGGGTGTACATATATAGCATGGTACACTCTCAACGGAAGTATCATTGCAAAAGTGACTGGTTGCTGGAGCGGCAAGATTGCGACACGTGACGCGGCTATCCCCGAGTACGCCGATATCAATAGTTGCCAAGCCTATTCCATTTTACAAAGCAGGGGTGGCTGGCGAAAAGCACTTTAACAAGCAGCTTTTCCAGGACAACTGCGATAAGGATACGGTTGCTCGCAACTCCAGCAAAAAAAAAAACAAAAAAAGAAAAGAAAACGAGAAATCGTGTGCATAGGCTGTTTTCAGTCGATCCGCCGATCATCCGTCCTGTGGAAATTGAAATGAGCTAAAAATATTGTCCGTAAACCATTACTGCGAAAAAAATGGATGCCTCGACTCTGATTGATATGTGGGGTTTAACGTCCCAAAACCACTATCTGATTATGAGAGACGCCGTAGTGGAGGGCTCCGGAAATTTAGACCACCTGGGGTTCTTTAACGTGCACCCAAATCTGAGCACACGGGCTTACAACGTTTCCGCCTCCATCGGAAATGCAGCCGCCGCAGCCGGGATTCGAACCCGCGCCCTGCGGGTCAGCAGGCGAGTACCTTAGCCACTAGACCACCGCGGCGGGGCGATGCCTCGACTCTGGTGCAAGACTTTCTCGCTACTTCTTCGCTACTTCTTTTCTGCAAAACTGGTTGTATGGATGTGGTCAACTCTATCTGTGATTACTTGTTTATGCATTTGCTGATTCTGGAAGCGACAGGCCTCTTCCATCTTTAAAGGTGAGTTAATTGTTCTAATTACCATCGCACTCGTATTCGAAAACCGTGAAGCATGAACAAACATGTTGTGTTGCACCGCGGGTTGCATGCGCGCGACGTGTTTCAATATTACGTGATTGTGCAATTTTTGTGGTACGGATGATTAAGCTGTCGTAACATAGATGCAGGTTGCGGTTGTTATTCGGATTCGAACACACTGATCTGAATTTCCGCTTCACAAAACACGTTGCTCGCAGGGCTATAGTTGGTGATACATCCTAAATTAAAATATTGTAGCGCTACATTTGACGATAATAGTACAGAGAACAACGTGTCAGAAGGGGTAGTGACTCAAATATAGTTGGAGTCAGCACCCGTGCTTTCAAGTTCTCTGTACAGTGCTCGTCAAATGTAGCGCTACAATATTTTATTATTGATTTCCTCTATATGAATATTTCTTCAAGGCATGCGTTAGCTTTTGCGTTCGAGGCTTGTGTCAGTACATTACTTTTGGCGTTATAGCGCATGTACTACAGTGTTGTGCAGACGCGTCAACAATTTTTTTTCTGTGTTTGTGCTTGGGGGGGGGGGGTGTTGCTCGGGTTTGGCCTGCCACTCACGCCACAGGTCATTAGCAGGCTTAGTAAGAACGCAGCGTGAGCTGCGCGGTGCTATCAGCGATGTCTCAACACCTGCCTATACCAATACGCATCTATGCACGTGCACACCTTACCTGCGGTGGGATTATTTTACTGTCGCACACATCAAGTCATCGGTGAGCGCTTGCGACGAAGGTGTGGTCAGTTGACGAGGCGCGCGCGATGGTAAACTTCTCTTCGCTAGCGCACTGCGCGTCTGCGGGACACCGTGTCGGTATACACGCATGTACGTCAGTATACACGTCAATGATAGCACCGTCGATCACTCGCTATGTACTAAGACGGTATGTCTTGCCACAATAAAACATATCGACCCTATGGTCATATATAAGGACCGTGCCACCACAGTGGGGAGGTGACAGACACCTACCACATGGTGTGAGTCTGCCAAAACAACACAGCCATTGCTCCTAATCCAAACCCTATACGAGAGAACTGAGAAGCAGCCCTGCTCGTCTGTCCATACCTTCAGGCCCAGTAGGCCACTCTGAACCAGGGCGGCTTCAACCGACGGTGTCCAGCAATAAGCACTCCGCTTAGTCTGCGTAGGGATCTCTAAAAAGGCGTCGCACGTTGCTTTTCAACACCAGCGCCACCCTGTGGCACGCGTTCCTGTGCTCACGTTCAGTGTGTTCACTGCGTTGTACTACTATTCCTCCTCTGCAAAGCTGCATGTGCCACGTAACATACGACGTCAGATACGACGTCACATGGCTTCGTTGAAGTGGTGACCTCATGAGCACTGCATGGGGAAGCGCCTGTTGCCTCGCTTTGCTTCGTTCTGTTGCAGCATCATTCAGACATTCGCGGACTGGAAGTGTTTTTGAGTGTTCTCGTCCACTCTATAAAAGGTGTTCTCGTTCACTCTATAAACACTTATATCGCGATGTGCCAGGTACTGTAGCTAGATTGGTGGAACATCGCACGCGTTAATGCAAGGTCCTTGCCAGTCCCTGTCGTTTCGGTTCCGGCCGACGGCAACTTGCTCTTTCATCCCCTTGAATTTCCTTCCATTTATGTGACAATTACAACTCTGAAATGAGAAGCTACAAATAATGTCTTCTATGTCTTCCTGGGCTTCATTGTATATTGGCTTGTTGTGCTCTAATCAAGAAGCTGATCTATTGCTATTGCCCCGAAGCAAACTCATTAACGTTGAATATTGAGCAAACTTGTTCTGCATAGTTCAAGATATGCGATAGTCATCTTATTGAACGGCAAAGAAAAGGGCAAAACAAAAACCACTGGCAAGGACACGTTTTGACTTTGAAACGTGCGTCTTTGATGAACTCTAGAGCTATATCCCAATGAGAAGTGAAACAAAAGAAGTGATACACAAAATATACCTTTGTGAATCTTACACAAAATATACCTTTCAACATATTCCTACGTAGCTGACATGTCAGCGGTCAGAACACGACAACGAGGAACTGGTCGGTCGGTTGTGCGTGCTGTCCTCCACCTTAGTCGATGCTGTACGCATTTACTGAAGTCTTATCTTACTTCCCAGTCCCATGCTCTGTCCATGATGTTCGTAGTTTCATGTACCTCTGCTCCTACTTTCGCCGGTTCGTGAAAAACTGTGCGGCACTCGCACCGCCACTCACCGTCCTTCTCACACAAGACGTCCCATTTTGTTGGGGCCCTCTTCAAACTGACGCCTTCTCTCAGTTAATCACCGCTCTAACGACACCTTTCATTCTTTCTTTATTTATTTTTTATTTCAACATTCGGGATGCTGAGGGCCGTGGTCAAAAAGCCTCTAATGGGCTTGACTGGGACCACGACCCCTTACAAATGGGCAGAATAGGCAACACTTTTATTGCAGTGACAATGTACAAAAATTTGAGCAAGCATAAAGCATAAAGTATAATAAGCATAAGCATAATAAAGCATAAGCATAATAAAGCATGAAGATTGAGAAGTAATAAACTCAAAGAAATGACCGTAATTATTTTCTTACATATACGATATCAATAAGAGAGTGTAACGATGCAAGAAAAGAAGATCGCAAGATTAGCACCAAAGTAAAAAAAATAAAAATATGGGGCAATGTGCCCATACGCTTACTACACTTGCAATCAGAACAGTCACTCAAATGGAAGACGATATGGCATTCAAGTGAAACGGCAGGAGGAAGCGCAGCATTTCTTTGCCGTAGTTAGTGCGCGTGCGCGGGATAAGCCATGTGTGATTGAAACGCGTGTTATAAAGAACTTTGCGGTGGTTTAGGTTGGCAATGGTTCCTAAAAGGTTGTCGCCTTTTAATCCTGCCTGGTAGCGTTTCACAAGCATTGCGCGGTAGTATTCAGGTAGAAGTAGCAGCTTCATGTCGTGAAATATGGGAGTGGTGTGACTGCGATATGGAGCATTTGCAACGGCACGAACAGCCCTTTTCTGTATGGCGTGCAGTTTGCGGATATTTGTTAGAGTTGTCGTACCCCAAACCAGATGACAGTAGTTGACGTGAGATAAAAACAGGGATTTATAGATGAGAAGTTTAACTGCCTTAGGTAGCGAGAAATGCACCCGGGATAATATGCCCGAAATTCTTGATATAGTGCCACATAGTTTTTCATTGTGTGCGTTCCAAGACATGTGTTGATCGAAAATTATTCCCAGACACTTAATACGCTGTACTATCTCAAGTTCTGAACTGCCAAGTTTTAATGGGACATGACAAGGGGTTTGTTTATTTTTCGGCCTGAAATATACAGCTTTTGTTTTTGATGTGTTAAGTTTTAAACAGTTAACGCATGTCCACGTGGCCAACTTCGCCAGTACCTCATTTGCGTCATTAATTAAGTTTGTATAATTTTCAGCAGTAAGAAGCAAGGTTGTATCATCAGCGTATATAATACATTTTACAGACGTGTCAATTTTTACAATATCATTTATGTATATACAAAAAAGCAGAGGCCCTAATATGCTACCTTGTGGTACACCCGCTGAAATTTTTAGTAAATTGGAGGTACAATTGCCGACGACTACTTCCTGCTGCCGATACATTAGGTATGATTCAATGAGTTGTAAGAAAACACCTCGAAATCCATAGTGTGCACATTTCTTTAGCAGCGTAATGTGATTTATTGTGTCGAACGCCTTTGAATAGTCTACGAAGATGCCTAAAGTGTGTATTTCGCGTTCAAAAGCATTTAGTATAAATTATTTCTGTTCTAAAAGAGCATGTTCAGTCGTACGGCCTTTGATAAAACCAAACTGCGAAGGAGTGATGATGTGGTGCTTATCTAGGAAAGAAACCATACGCTTTTGAATTAGTTTTTCCAGACCTTTTGAAGTTACTGGAAGTATAGATATCCGTCGGTAATTGTTTAGTGCATTTTTATCTCCTCCTTTGTACAGCACAACCACATTTCCAACTTGTAACTTTTGTGGGAAAATTCCGGTGGAAAAAGCAAGACTAAAGATATGCTCTAATAATTCAGCAATGATATCTAATACGTGTTTGATGGGCTTAATATGTATGTCATATGCGTCACAACACGTGCTGTTTTTCACAGACGAAAAAGCATGTGAAAGTTCACCAGCTGTTGTTGGCGCCAAAAACGCGCTCTCAGAGATACTGTCAGACAAATATGTGGTACAAGCTGAATTGTACTGTTCCTTTGCTAGAGATACAAAATAGTCATTGAATAAGTTTGCTAAATCATCCTTACAAATAACGTCACCGTCTATCACAAGCTCAGTAGGCCTGAAGTCATCACCGTTACGGCCAAGAAATTTGTTTAGTCTAGACCAAGCCAAGTCTTGTTTATTCATTACATCTTTGTTGAAGATGCTGTTTAAGTACGTTCTCTTTTTGTAACGCAACAGGCTGTTTACTTTATTTCGCTGGGCTTTGAAACGTTTAAGCGTTTCTTCGTTCTTGTTTTTCAGGAAGTTTTCGAACAATTTATTTTTACGTTTTATTTCATTAGGACAACTTTTAGTCAGCCACGGTTTTTTGGCTTTGCGCGTATGCTTGAGCTGTTTGTACGGAAAGCATTTCTTGTACACCCTTATCAGTTTGTCATGGAAAATATCATAGGCGGCTTCAGGTTCTTGCTCGCAATACACGCCTGACCAATCGGTTAACGATATCTCCTTGCGAAATGCAGCCAGTGTATATTCATTAATATCTTGAATAACTATCGGTTCTCCGAGTTGGGCAAGCGCACAGTTTACGGTTTCGTTTATCAGCATAAAGATAGGAAGGTGGTCACTGATGGGTGCGCTTAGTACGCCGGACAAACACTTCGAAGCTTCTATGTTAGTAATGAACATATCTAATAATGTCGCAGTGTTTTTGTCAATGCGGGTTGGGATGGTGATAACATTAGAAAACCCATTGGATTCAATAACTTGACAAAGTTCTAACTGACTTTCTGATGGCTTTGCAACGTCGATATTGAGATCACCTGCAAGAACTAGTGTACTACCAGTGTCTCCAACCCAACGCAAGTATGTATCTAAGAATACTAAGAAGTTCGACTTGTTACCACTAGGAGGGCGGTATAACACACCATAAACAAAACCGTCACTTTGTACAGTCAATAGTTCATAATCATTAGTGACATGCGAAAACTCGTGAACCAGCCTACATTTTACTGAGTTTTTAGCCATCATCAAAACACCACCTCCTATTTTTGTTGGGCGATTCAAAAAGAAGGTTTCATAGCCGGGTGATCTTAGAACCTCAGATTCATCCCTGTACCATGTTTCCGTCATCATAAGAACATGTGGTTCAGAGCGTATAGTTGAAATAAGGGCGGTTATTTGGTCTTCTTTATTTCGTGCAGATTGTGCGTTGAGATGAAGGAAGGACAAGCCATTCTTTTTTGTGGAAAGTAATGCGCCTAATTTTTCGAGTGTCACGTAATCTTTGTCTGCCATCTTTCTCTTTAGGTAACAGTCACTTTGGTCATTAACAGTGGCTATTCTCTCATTACTGAGAGGTCCTGCACGCTGGCGATGACGTGAACTCGGCTGTCCTCAGTTTTTCGCACCTTGATGCGACCATTGGCCACCCACAGAAACTTCCATTGCTTTTCTTTCTTTAGTGAGAGCGCTTGTGCAAACAATCTTTTGTTGTTGGGTGTGAGGTGGTCATTAACGTACACATTGGCACCTTGTGACTGAGCAAAACCGAGTGACTCGGTTGTTAGACGTGCCCTGCGTGCTTTACGCAAAAATTCATTCTTCTTGACCCGAGAACAAAACCTCGCGATTATGTTCGTGTCCTTTTTTGCTGGCACGCGATGCACAGCGTCGATATCATCCTTTTTTATGGGACAGTCAATTACATCACCCATTTTCTGAAGAATGGTGGCGCAATCCTCCCCCTTTTTTAGTGGCACACCCTTTATCTCAACGTTGTTAAGTCGCGAACGCTGTTCCATGTCAGCCAGTTTAGCAGCCAGTTCATCATTTAATTTTTGAAGAGACTTGTTTTCGGCTGAGGTGAGCTCATGCTTCTTTTTCATTTCTTCATAAAAAAGTGCTGATGGCAGAGACACTTTCACGAAGCTGTTCAATTTCGGCTCGAAGCTGTTGCACTTCGCGTGACAGCTCAGCATTTGACGGCATCATATAAACGTAACAGTGACTACAGCACAATAACCACTGGCAGCAGCAGTCGCGACAACAAAAGTAGAAGCAAAAATCAGCGGTGCAATTAATGCACAACCAACCTGCGCAAAGGAAGAACGTTGCTCAGTGGACTCGACTTCCTGCTGACACGACCGCCACTGCCAAAATGTGGCTACACGAGCACAGTGTTGCGCCTAAGTAGTGTCTCCGGTAGGTGTCCTCGCAGTCCGTGCTTGCGCAGAAAGTTCGTTCTTTATGGCTGTAGCGACAGGGTAGTGACGTTGCTTGACCAGATATTCCAAGTAGACGGGTCGAGAAATCCAGAGAATATCCCGATAGCCAGAAGAGCCGAACCAGACAACTGTCACGATATGCACAAGTCAGCACCTGCGCAAAGGGAGAACGTTGCTCAGTGGACTCGACTTCCTGCTGCCACGACCGCCACTGCCAAAATGTGGCTACACGAGCACAGTGTTGAGCCTAAGTAGTGTCTCCGGTAGGTGTCCTCGCAGTCCGTGCTTGCGCAGAAAGTTCGTTCTTTATGGCTGTAGCGACAGGGTAGTGACGTTGCTTGACCAGATATTCCAAGTAGACGGGTCGAGAAATCCAGAGAATATCCCGATAGCCAGAAGAGCCGAACCAGACAACTGTCACGATATGCACAAGTCAGCACCTGCGCAAAGGGAGAACGTTGCTCAGTGGACTCGACTTCCTGCTGCCACGACCGCCACTGCCAAAATGTGGCTACACGAGCACAGTGTTGAGCCTAAGTAGTGTCTCCGGTAGGTGTCCTCGCAGTCCGTGCTTGCGCAGAAAGTTCGTTCTTTATGGCTGTAGCGACAGGGTAGTGACGTTGCTTGACCAGATATTCCAAGTAGACGGGTCGAGAAATCCAGAGAATATCCCGATAGCCAGAAGAGCCGAACCAGACAACTGTCACGATATGCACAAGTCAGCACCTGCGCAAAGGGAGAACGTTGCTCAGTGGACTCGACTTCCTGCTGCCACGACCGCCACTGCCAAAATGTGGCTACACGAGCACAGTGTTGAGCCTAAGTAGTGTCTCCGGTAGGTGTCCTCGCAGTCCGTGCTTGCGCAGAAAGTTCGTTCTTTATGGCTGTAGCGACAGGGTAGTGACGTTGCTTGACCAGATATTCCAAGTAGACGGGTCGAGAAATCCAGAGAATATCCCGATAGCCAGAAGAGCCGAACCAGACAACTGTCACGATATGCACAAGTCAGCACCTGCGCAAAGGGAGAACGTTGCTCAGTGGACTCGACTTCCTGCTGCCACGACCGCCACTGCCAAAATGTGGCTACACGAGCACAGTGTTGAGCCTAAGTAGTGTCTCCGGTAGGTGTCCTCGCAGTCCGTGCTTGCGCAGAAAGTTCGTTCTTTGTGGCTGTAGCGACAGGGTAGTGACGTTGCTTGACCAGATATTCCAAGTAGACGGGTCGAGAAATCTAGAGAATATCCCGATAGCCCGAAGAGCCGAACCAGACAACTGTCACGATATGCACAAGTCAGCACCTGCGCAAAGGAAGAACGTTGCTCAGTGGACTCGACTTCCTGCTGCCACGACCGCCACTGCCAAAAGCTTGCACATTTCGACCGTGATGCTCCTACAGAAGTGCGAACAGACGCGAGTGGTCACGAAATTGGTGCAGTTTTGGCGCAAATTCAGCGGGGCAACGGCCGTGTAATCGCGCATGCAAGGCGTCTGCTTTCAAAGTCTGAACGAAATTACTCTATAACAGAACGGGGATGTCTCGCCCTTGTCTGGGCAGTTTCAAAATTCCGTCCTTTCTTGTATGGCCGCACTTTCCGTGTCATCACAGATGATCACGATCATCACGCGCTGTGTTGGCTTTCTTCTCTGAAGTATATACCCCACTAGACGACTTGGCCGTTGGGCATTGCGCATACAGGAGTATTCCTACTCGGTTGCTTACAAATCTGGACGTCTCCATCTGGACGCCGATTGCTTATCCCGCTACCCTGTTGACCAGCCCGACGAATCAGACATCGAGCCTAGCCTCAGCGTCATGTCAATGTCCCAGTTTCTTCAAATTGGTGATGAGCAACGTCGTGATGCTTCCCTGCGAAAACTTATTGACCGTCTCGAATCTGCTCCGAACAACGCGTCGCTTCGCATGCACGTCCTCCTGAATGGCATGTCCAACACAAACGGTCAAGCTGCTAACAGTGCTTCAAACCTGGTCAACAAATGTACAGACAGCAGTCCAATATTTCTCAATGAGCATGTGTGTCCTAGTTTGAAGTGACCACTTCAACTATTTTGGATCTTTTAATCACTAACATAGATACTTGCGTAACGACCGCAGCTACAATCAGCTGTGATATTAGTGACTACTGTCTGACATTCATGGCCTATGTAAGTTCTTGAAAGCAAAGAAGGCTGCTTGTAACACGCTTGCCTACCAGGCTATGATTCAGTCATTACTAGATTTATTTCGATCAAAAATTGAAGATACTAACTGGGAATTAGCTTTCGGTGAAACTACTGCAGAAGCCGCGTATACAATCATAAAGCTCTTCAGTGATCACTATAGCAGCTGCTTTTCGATGAAATCATTGAAGACGGAAAAACCTTGGAATAATCATGAATTAAAACGTATGATCACAGAAAAGCCTAAACTTCTTGATTTGTTTTTAAGAACATGAGACCTTATTACACTGACGACACTTAAAAAGGTGATTAACCATTTAAATGCCTCACCGAAGAAAGTTAAAAGGAATTTAATAAAAAAGCTTTTCCAAACTAGCTCAACTTGTCCACCTGACCACATGTGGAAAATACTTAATTCCGTCCCGGGAACAAGTTCAGTGGCAAATGTAATACAGGAAATTGTCGTTACCAATAAAGCACTTTCAGAGACGGTTCTGTCAGAACACTTTAGCGAACATTATGCGTCAGCAACAATCAGCTTTGCACCTCTAACCGACAAGTCTTGCGTACTCGAAAGCAATGCTTAAAAAAAAAACAATTTTTCAGTCCACAGATTGTTCGGAGATACAAGAACCCTTCACTTCATTGAAAAATAGTAAAGGTACTGATATGAACAACATCTAGGTAGCATCTGTAAAATATGTCATTTACGTTATCTGTCCGTGTTTGGCCCATATACTCAATCTCGCGATTTGTTAAGGGCCGTTCTCTTATAAAACTCTAATAAAATGAAAAGATCCGAAATGTCAGTTATATTTAAAAGTGGCGAGAAGAACAACATCGGTAGCTACATGCCTATATCAGTCTTGCCTATTTTTTCGAAGAGCCTAGAAAATATAACTATGTCGACTGCACAGATTTATATTAAAGCATGAAATCATGTCTGAATGCCTGCATAGTTTCACAAAGAGCAGGTCAACTGAGTCTGCGCTGCTGGCACGAAAAGAAATCATATCCAGAAGCATAGAAGTGGGAAAGTTAACTCTTGGCACCTTCATTGATTACAGCAAATCATTTGACTCACTCTTTCATCATACCCTTTTAACAAAACTAGGGCAATATGACATACGTGGGGTCGTTCACTAACTTTTGCGATCATATATCTCCGACCGGCAACAAAGTGTAGGTGTAAATAGTTCTGCATCATATTTTCGCCCGTTATTAGGTGGGGTGCTCGAGGGAAGCATCTTGTGGCCTTTTCATTTAACACATACGTGAATGACCTACCTTTTATTGACAAGTTGCTAAATTTTGTTCTCTACGCAGATGACACTAGCCTGTTTGTTTCCTTTGATACTGAATCAGGCCTGTTTTCACAGGCGAATTGTGTGTTTCCCAAAGTGTACGAGTGGTCCTTGTGCAACAGTCTACAAATCAACGTTGAAAAATCAAGAATTGTTGTTTTTGCTGCTAAAAACAAACGTGTGTGTTACGCCGATTTAAACATAGGTTCCAACTAGTTTGTTGTGTTACAGTAGTACAAGTTTGGGTGTTGTGTTTTCTAGACAAGTGATGTAGAACTCGCACCACATTGTAAAGAAGTTGTCTGCTGCATTGTCTGTTCTATTTAGATGTCGTCACATGTTTCCGCCTCGTGTAATGTTCTAACTTTACCATTCATTTTTTCGATAGTATATAAGCTACCACACATTAGTATGGGCTCCAACCACAAAACCGAATATGAATAGGTTATTGCTGCTTGAAAATTAAGATATTTGTTGCATAAATAACGTTCATTATTTACATCAGACAAAAACGCGGTTTCATGAAAATAGAATGATTACTGTCAAAGATATTTACGCATACCGCTTCCTACATCAACTGTATTTTGTTGATAAAAAGAACTGTGCACTTCCTAAAGAGTTTGTCAGCCCTCGTAGAACGACACAGCACTCGCGTAACAGGAGCACACGAAAGGTGGTGTATGAAGTGCCATTGAACAAACTACTACACTCAAACCCTGAGCTACAATGTACCCACATAGCTAACTCAATTACGGAAGTGCGTAAATATAGAAACGGTATTATCACACAAGCACTTGCTTGATGTCTTTCTCTTTGATCGGTGCACACTGGACCATGCCTGTGTATTCAGGCATGTGTCTAACTCTGTTACTGAACCATGCCTGTGTATTCAGGCATGTGGTTGGTGCACACTGAACCATGCCTGTGTATTCAGGCATGTGGGACGGCTTTAAGCTCTCCCCTAGTAGAGTACCCTGTGCTCTAAATCGTTACCCCCCTTTTTCTAACCCCCCCCCTCTTTGATCAATTTCAAATCTATGCCTAAAAGTTGCAAATTTACCCTGTATGTGTGCTTTTTACAATGTATCACATGCATACTGTTTTTTTCTCCTTTTTTCTTTTTCTTTTTTCTACTGCTTTTTTCATATCCATTTTCGCATTGTAACAGAAGAATACTTTCTTGGCGGTCACATCATTTACTATTCACATGTATTCAAACCTGTTCACTGTGTGCACGCATGTATTTATATGTATTTACAACAACCAAAAGCGTTGTCTGTAGTGCACATGTGTGCACTGCTGCTGTTGCCTGGTTGCAGCCCCCTAGCCTTGTCGAACTGTATGCTACAGCTTTCTTGCTAGGGTTGCCTTCAACATTTTACTTCGTTGTGCGTGTTGTAAATAAAATTTGATTGATTGATGTGCGAGGTTTAGCGTCCCAAAACCACCATATGATTATGAGAGACGCCGTAGTGGAGGGCTCCGGAAATTTCGACCACCTAGGGTTCTTTAACGTGCACCCAAATCTTAGCACACGGGCCTACAACATTTCCACCTCCATCGGAAATGCAGCCGCCGTAGCCGGGATTTGATCCCGCGACCTGCGAGTTAGCAGCCGAGTAACTTAGCCACCAGACCACCGCGGCGGGGATGTAAAGAAAATTTGACTTCACTAATGCAACAACTTAGCCTTAATAAAACTTGTAGGTATAGAGAGATGTTACCTCGGACATAGTTTGATCTTTTGGGGGGTGGGTAGTGGGCGGTGTTTTACTATAATGTAAAGGGGGTTTATTGAATGACTGAGCAAGCGGGTGGTAGCTCTAAAGGAACGCAGGCGAACCCAGATGACGGTGCTTGATCGCCGATCTCGTGCCTTCTTCTTGTGCTGATGATAGCTGACCTGATGGTAACAACGTCTTTCTTATTCACTACAATTACCCCCGGCGAAAAAGTTGCAGCCATCCTGGCGATCTAACACGTGGGGACAAGCGGGTCAAAGTACGGCTTCAGACGGTTTACGTGAACGATATCACGTCCACGCCGACGACGGTCGCTCGGTGGCGTGAGGGGTTCAATGGCGTAGTTCACGGGTGAAGTACGCTCGACCACGCGGTAGGGACCATGATAATTGGAGAGTAGCTTGGGTGATACACCAGGGGCGCAGGGCGGTACATGAAGCCATACAAGTGCTCCAGGAACGAACGTTGGTGCAGAACGATGGTCGTCGTCACGGATCTCCTTCTGGCGCTGTTGGTCGGATGTAGTAAGCCGCTTGGCTAGCTTGCGGCACTCTTCTGCGTAACGAGCGGCTTCCGAGACAGGCTTGTATTCGGAGGGATCTGGCGAGTATGGCAGTAAAGTGTCGATGGTGTGTGATGGTTCGCGACCGTACAGGAGAAAAAATGGGGAAAACCCGGTAGTGACTTGCGTAGCGGTGTTATACGCGTATGTCACAAATGGGAGAACGAGGTCCCAGTTTGTTTGATCAGAAGCGACATGCGTAGCGAGCATGTCTCCCAGAGTACGATTAAACCGCTCAGTCAAGCCGTTCGTCTGTGGGTGGTAGGCTGTACTCTTCCGGTGAACCATATGGCACTGTTGAAGAAGTGCTTGTATTACATCGGAGAGGAAAACACGCCCTCGGTCACTGAGGAGTTCTCGAGGAGGACCATGACGAAGCACAAAACGATTGAGTATGAAATTTGCGACGTCTTGTGCTGCAGCTTTGGGGAGAGCAGCAGTTTCAGCGTACCGTGTTAGATGATCCACTGCCATGATAGCCCATCGGTTGCCTGCCGTCGTTAATGGTAGTGGTCCGTAGAGGTCAATTCCTACACGGTCGAATGGGCGGTCTGGGCATGGAAGTGGCTGCAATGAACCTGTTGCAGGATGTGGCGGGCTTTTCCGCCGCTGACATTCGTGGCAGCCGCGAATGAACTGGCGGACGAAGGTAAACATTCCGCGCCAGTAATACCTTTTTCGTAGGCGCTCGTAGGTCTTGAAAACACCGGCGTGAGCACATTGCGGGTCGGAA
Organism: Rhipicephalus annulatus; assembly: GCA_013436015.1. Classification (NCBI taxonomy): domain Eukaryota; kingdom Metazoa; phylum Arthropoda; class Arachnida; order Ixodida; family Ixodidae; genus Rhipicephalus; species Rhipicephalus annulatus. The sequence continues at coordinate 79,752 of WOVY01006047.1, read as the reverse complement.
TGAAACGACGCGCAGATGGTAGAGCGCAGCGTTCGGGGAATGACTAGTAGCCATTTCCTACCATCTGCTGAATAGTTGCGCCGGTACAAAAGGCCATCCCGAATACTGAAGTGCGGAGCCTGGCGGCGCAGGGTTCGAGTGGTTGGAAGTGTCGGTGCCTCGGATAACGCGTCAAGAAGCGAAGCGATCCATGGGTCATTGCGTTGTGCAGAAGAGATGGTGTCCTCGTCAAGCGCTGACAACGTGTCGTCCGAGGAAACAGATGCGATGTCCGGGGATACGGGAGATCGTGACAGTGCATCAGCATCGGCATGCTTGTGGCCGGAACGATATACCACGCGAATGTCATATTCTTGAAGCCGAAGAGCCCAACGGGCAAGACGACCTGATGGGTCTTTAAGCGACGATAACCAGCATAATGCGTGGTGGTCCGTTACTACATCAAAAGCACGGCCATAAAGGTATGGGCGGAACTTGACAAGCGCCCAAACGATCGCCAAGCATTCCTTCTCGGTGACGCTGTAGTTTGATTCAGCCTTGGTAAGAGTTCTGCTGGCGTAGGCGACGACATACTCGGCGAATCCAGGCTTGCGTTGCGCGAGAACCGCACCGAGGCCGACACCACTGGCGTCGGTGTGGACCTCAGTTGCTGCCGTAGGATCGTAGTGACGCAGTATTGGTGGCGAAGTGAGGAGACGACGAAGGGTACAGAAGGCTTGGTCACACTCAGAAGACCATGACGAAATATCAGTGGTGCTGCCTATAAGTTCGGTCAAAGGCGCAATGATAGAGGCGAAGTTGCGCACGAACCGGCGAAAGTAGGAGCATAACCCCACGAAGCTCCGTAAGTGCTTCATAGTCGTTGGTTTGGGGAAGTCGGCGACAGCACGTAACTTAGCCGGGTCTGGAAGTATACCGTCCTTTGATACGACGTGCCCGAGAATCGTAAGTTGCCGAGCAGCGAAGTGACACTTCTTGAGGTTGAGTTGGAGCTGAGCATTCTTCAGGCACGTGAGGACGTGTTTGAGGCGCTCGAGATGTGTTCCAAAGTCTGGCGCAAAGACGACTATATCGTCGAGATAGCAGAGACAGATTTGCCATTTCAAACCCCGAAGAACCGAGTCCATCATGCGCTCGAAGGTGGCAGGCGCATTGCAGAGGCCGAAGGGCATGACATTAAACTCATACAGACCATCCGGTGTCACGAAGGCTGTTTTTGGTCGATCGGCATCTGCAAGGGGGACCTGCCAGTACCCTGAGCGCAAATCTAATGATGAAAAAAACTCGGCACCTTGTAAAGTATCAAGGGCATCGTCAATCCTGGGTAAAGGATACACGTCTCTTCGAGTGATCTTATTTAGGCGCCGATAATCCACGCAGAAGCGAACGGAACCATCCTTTTTTTTAACGAGCACTACAGGTGAGGCCCATGGACTTTGTGAAGGTTGAATGACGCCACGTTGCAACATATCGTTCACCTGTTCGGTAATAACTTGGCGTTCTCTCGCAGAAACACGATATGGTCGCTGTCGTAGTGGCGCATGGGAGCCGGTATCGATGTAATGTAGAGTGGTAGAAGTGCGGCCATGTGAAGGTTGAACAACATCGAAAGATTCGCGGTACTGGTACAGCAGTTGGAGGAGTTCAGATCGTTCAGATGGTGACAGTCCGTCTGCAATCGCCGAATCGAACACTTTTGAAGCCTGTAGATGAGAGTGGTTAAGAGCACTGACGGCGGCGAGGTCACTTTGGGATGATTCTTGCGGCACAGTAAAAATTTGTCCGTTATCAATGGGCTGTACGCATCCAAGAGACTCGCCTTTAAACAGTTTGATGGTATGCGGAAAGGGATTGGTAAGGCAGAGAGCACTGGCTCCATTAGAAATTGAGAGGGCTGAATAAGGGAGCAGAAGTGGTTTCCGACTTAGAAAGAGGCGTGATGGCTCGAAAAATGCTACTTCATCACGCATGCCGTCGGAGACCACAGGGAGCAAAACAGCTCTTGTCGGTGGAATGTCAGTGTCTTTTTTGACAACTAGCTTGTGCGCGGATTGATTAGTGTGGTCGTAGGGCTGGTCGAAGAACGGAAGCAGTTCAAGTTCGGAACGGGCACAATCTATAACGGCACGATTACGGGATAGGAAATCCCAGCCAAGTATGATGTCATGAGAGCACGAGGAAAGGACGATAAACTCAACAATGTAGTGGTCCTCCGCAATTTTGAGTCGGGCAGTGCAGGCGGCTATAGGTCGAACAGGTTCTCCATTTGCTGCACGTAAGAACATATCAAGCGGCGTGGTCACCTTTCGGAGCTTGCGGCAAAGTTTGGCGTCTATAACAGACACAGCGGCACCGGTATCCACAAGAGCGTATGCATGGGCGCCGTCTACAAAAACTTCGACGATATTTGACGGCAAGGTGCGAGGACTTGAACATTTCGATAGCGCAGTTCTTGCCCCTTGAACTGCGACGGCTAGTTTCCCTCATTTTGAGGGGCTGGTCGTGGACGCATGGGTGACAAGGAGCGTCGATTGGGTGAAGGTGAGCGACGAGACGAAGTTGCCGGATAGTCACGGGAAGACGTGTTTGACTGACGATCCGAACTTTCATAACCAAAAGGTGGTCGGTCCATGTAATTGCTTCGTGGTCGGACGTCTGTGTAGGCGGGCACGCGACGACGGCAGTATCGGGAGATATGGCCAGGTCCGCCGCACGCAAAACAGATCGACCGGTTATCGCGCGTTCGCCAGGCATTTGCAGCAAGGGGCGCCGCCCACGCGGCATACGGCTGAGTCGAGGCTGTGGTATAGCGAGGGGAGGAGCCCATGCGACGGAAGACTGAGTAGGAGCGGTAACATGCGGCAGTCCATTGAACGGCGAGGGCTGGTGTGGCTGCTGCCTCTTTACTGCGTCAGCATAAGTAAGAGGCGCGGCGACAACTTGCTGCTGAAAGGGCACTGGCATAGCCTCGGCAATCTGGTCCTGAAGTGCATGTCGGAGCATGGGAGCTAACGGTGTCGGTGGTTGCTCTTGCTGCTGCTGCGGGAGCTCTTGGCGCTGACAAAACGGCAGGAGGGAAAGCTGACGTGCGACCTCCTCACGCACAAAGTCTTTCATTTGTGCTATAAGGCGGGAGTGGTCAGGTACGACGTCCAGTGCAGCGAGTGGTTGGTTAGGCTGAAATGCACGACGGGTGAGAGCTCGTTGCCGTCGCAATTCGTCGTAGTTCTGGCACAGAGTTACCACTTCAGACACCGTGCCAGGAGACTTCGCCAGGAGCATTTGAAAGACGTCGTCATCAACACCTTTCATAATGTGCTGGATCTTGGCACTTTCGCTCATTGCGGCATCGACGCGCTTGCAGAGATCGAGTATATCTTCGATATAGGCGGTAAACGTTTCGCCAGGTTCTTGTGCCCGTGAGCGCAGGCGTTGTTCGGCGCGCAACTTCCGCACGGCAGGGCGACCGAAAACCGAGGATATTGCCTGCTTGAAAGTGGCCCAGTTCTCGAACTCGGATTCGTGGTTTGTATACCACAGTTTCGCCACATTAGCCAAGTAAAAGTTGACGGTGCTCAACTTAGCAGCGTCATCCCACCTGTTTGGTCCACTGACTTTTTCGTAGGACGACAGCCAGTCCTCGACGTCCTGGTCTTCGGCGCCCGAAAAGATCGGGGGGTCTCGCTGGTGAACCGGGCCGGGGCAAGTAGGAGCCGCGAGAGGTGCTGTCTGTTGGGCAGCGTCGACTTGCATGGTCGACGGCAGGGTGCGGGATCGGAGTTCCAGGGTGTAGGTGATGCAGTTACCCAGCACGATCCACCAAATGTAAAGGGGGTTTGTTGAATGACTGAGCAAGCGGGTGGTAGCTCTAAAGGAACGCAGGCGAACCCAGATGACGGTGCTTGATCGCCGATCTCGTGCCTTCTTCTTGTGCTGATGATAGCTGACCTGATGGTAACAACGTCTTTCTTATTCACTACATAATGAATATTTGCGCATGTTCGTGTGTGTATATATACGTAAGCAAAATTGCAAAATTTGGGGGGATGGGGAGGGTTTGAACAGCCCAAACTTCACCTTAGCTACGCCCATCATGTTACCGTACTGTGACATGTGCTCTTGGCGGGGACATTTACGGATTAATATGTAAACTTTGTAAACTTCATGTTTCTGATTTTAGACTTACAAAATTCGACACAAAAAGAAATGATATTCGCAGAACATTCTATAAGAATAAAGAGCATTCTTACTACAGTAAGTACAACTACACTTTATATGACAAACCCCGCCATGGTGGTATAGTGGCTAAGGTGAACTGCGGCTGCTGACGCCGCAGTTCGCGGGATCGAATTCCGGCTGCGGAGGCTGCATTTTCGATGGAGGTGTAACTGCGGTATGCCCGTGTGTTCAAATTTTGGCACACGTTAAAGAACACCAGGTAGTCAAAATTTCCGGAGCCTTCCACTACGGCGTCTCTCATAATCATATGGTGGTTTTAGGACGTTAAACCCCACGCATCAATCATATAAACTATATATAACAAGACTCAGGAAAAGGTATTCTACGCGCCGGTGTGGTTGAACGGCTTTGGCGCTTTAATGTTAAGGACCGAGAGCTCGGGTTCGACTGCCGGCCATGGTAGCCGAACTTTTCTTTTTTTGGGAGGGAGTGGGGGTTTGGGGGTTAGGTAGGATGAAACACAAGAACGCTTGCATACCTATATTTATGTATACACTGACGGAACTGGATATGATTAAGCTTGACCCGTAAAAATTCAGATCCTTTCAGTGTAATACAAACCAGTACAGCGAGTTACATCATAAACTAGTCTTTTTGAGCGATTAGTTGGAAGGTTGGCCCCACCTAATACTGTAAAGTCATGTGCGGCGTTGTTGTTTTACGTGAACATATAGTGCATGCATGGGCGTATACAAATTTTTCTTGGGGAAAGGGGGGGGGGGGGCTACATACTGATCTAAAGTGGTGGAAGCGCAGGCAGATGTGGTTGAGTCTCATTTCGCACCTTATATACAATGGCTAATACTTTTTAGTGAAGGGGGGTGGGCACGGGCCCCGTGTGGTACCTCCTGGCTACGCCACTGATCTGATGTTACGCACTGATTGTGTTGGCGTGCTGTACTGGTTCCACCCTTAAAGAGGCTATGACACGGCCACCTAACAGTTTGTGGTTTTTAGCGAAATATAGAAGTAGATGGTCTATTGTGCCAGTAGATATATGAAAAACAGGACTGCAAAAGAATAATTTAGCGCGAAATGAGCTCTGTATATGTCGCGGGTAAAAGCTTTCCCCAAGGCCGCCGACCGGCACTTTTCCATGGCGTGCGTGTTGTCATGTGTTGTATAAAGCGAAGCCGTCGTCTTCTATCCCGCCGTGGTCGTCTAGTGGTTATAGCGATGGACTGCTGACTGCGAATCGAGGGATCAAATCCCGGCCGTGACGGCGGCATTTTCGATTTAGGCAAAAATGCTTGATGCCCGCGAACTAACGTTTAGGCGCACGTTAGAGAACCCCATGTGTTCGAAATTTCCGAAGCCATGCGCCTCAGCATCTCTCGTGATCACGTGGTGATTTTAACAGGTTTAATATCAGCACTCGAGTAATTGATAGTTTTCTGTCAAGGTTGAAGCCTCTGGAAATGGTTTAAATTCCATGCCAAGCTGAAGAAAGCTGAAATAGGTTGTACACGCATCTTGTCAGGGTGCAAAATCGTTCGCTGGAATGCAGACTCTCGCGAAGCAAGCAGCTTGTTACGTCGCGGCTTCAGAGTGCGTCACTGCTGGTCGACCATTAGGGAGATCACGTGTTTATAATAGTATTAATCATAAGCTATGCTCAGCCGAATGCGCTAGAAATACGTCAGCTTGTTTGTAAACGCATAAGGATTCAGTTCAGTTCAGTTTCAGTTCAGTTTATTTTCAGTTATTAGTACAGAAAAAGGAACAGTATACAAAGTATATATACAGGAGGAGGTCCGAAAGCACAAGGCTGCAGGGGGACCTCCTGTTCAAAATGGGATTACAAAATTTACTCAATTAGCAGTAGCAGTGAAAACAGAGAGATGAGTAAATTGATAAAACCAACACTAACTAAAAAACAAGTAAAAAGAAGAGTGGAATAAACAATATAACGAGATAAAAACATCTAGTAATTTATCAAGTATGAATACAATTGTTTTTTTAAATGTGCCAATAGTCGAGCATTGGCAATGAATTCCATAATGATAATGCTGAGAAATATGCAGTGTGGCGACCAAAATTAGTGCGGATAGTAGGTAGTAGAAGATTTCCATTTGAAGCGAATCCAGTACGTGGCGATTTGGGCTTGTTGGTATGGTTGCATGATGATAGATGGTAGCGCAGACAACGGACACGGACAAGAGAAGGCACATAGACACAACACAGCGCTAACTTTCAACAACAGTTTATTACACGCAGATCCCCGTGGTGTATGCGATCCACCACGCCAACGTCGCACGTGCGTAGCTCTAAAAACCATCAAATATAACCAACATGCGCGTTGGTTATATTTGATGGTTTTTAGAGCTATTGGAACATATTGGAGCTATAGGTATTGGAACATGCGCGTTGGTTATATTTGATGGTTTTTAGAGCTACGCACGTGCGACGTTGGCGTGGTGGATCGCATACACCACGGGGATCTGCGTGTAATAAACTGTTGTTGAAAGTTAGCGCTGTGTTGTGTCTATGTGCCTTCTCTTGTCCGTGTCCGTTGTCTGCGCTACCATCTATCATCATGGAATCCAGTACGGTTTAAGTTAGACAAAGCATTAGGATAAAAGACACTTGATGGGACAAGATGGTGCAAGGACTTGAACAGCATGATAATGAGGTGATATTTAAATAAACTAACAGTAGAAAGTATTTCGAAGTTACGAAGTAATGATGATGCACTAGAACGATATGAACTGAAAGTCATTAGTCTGATGGCTTGGTGAGGTATGCATTTGGTGAGGTATGGTGAGGTGAGGCTTGGTGAGGTATGTTGAGGTATGATGAGTGGGTGAGGTACGTATTTACCCAAGTGGTGATGCAATAATTAATGTGGCTGTGAATAAAAGCATAATATAACTTGAATAGAGTTGTAACGTGCTCTGATTAGAATCCTGACACCAAATGCTAGTTTTTTGCGCAAATGAATAACATGATTAGAGTATTTTAGGTTGCTGTCGAGAACGATTCCTAAGAAAGAGCATTAATTGCCAGGGTTAATAGGTGAGCCATTTAGTTTAGTAGAAATTTGGGAGGGAAGAGCTTTGTTAGCTGAGTGGAATATCATGAACTTAGTTTTCTTAGGGTTAATACTGAGGGAATTCGTGAGACACCAGCTTAAGATGTTATTTAGATCTTTTTGTAATTTTGACGTTAAAGAATCAATTGATTTACCAGTGGCAAGTATTGTAGTGTCGTCGGCATAAAGAAAAGGCAGAGAGTTAGTAACCGACAGGGGAAGGTCATTCATGTAAATTAAAAATAAAAGTGGGCCAAGAATGGACCCTTGAGGAACACCCTGATTAGTAGTAAGAAAATCTGATAAAGTAGAGCGAACATAAACAGCCTGCTGTCTATTACAGAGGTAACTTTTAATGAGTGTAAGGGCAGGTCCAACAATACCAATGGCCGTGAGTTTGGTTTCCAGGATGCTGTGATTAAGTGAGTCGAAAGCTTTGGTTAGGTCAATGAACAATGCTCCAGCTAATTCACCAGAATCAATAGCTTTTTTAATCTTATCAGTGAAAGTTAACAATGCAAGATTAGCCGAGAAAGCAGGTCGAAAACCAAACTGACTAGGAGTTAAAGTGGAAAACTTAGACAAGTAATTAGTTATACGTTTCTCAATACACTTTTCTATTATTTGACTAAAAGATGATAGGATAGCTATGGGGCGATAATTAGATATGAAAGTTCTCTCGCCTTTTTTGAACACTGGTATTATTTTGGCCTGTTTTACTTGTGATGGGAATGTACCTGTCTTGAATATTAGATTGATAATGCGGGATAGAGGGACGGCAATATGGTTGAAAATTAGCTTAATGTAGGACGAGTGAATCCCGTCCAGTCCAGGAGAGGTTACTTTAAGATTATGAATAATGCTGATAATTTCGTTAGGGTCTGTTGGGAAGAAGTAGAAAGATTGTGAAGAGCGGACCTGAGATTTATTGGACGATGGGGGTGTACTAGAAGCTTGTTTACAGTAAAATGAGTTGAATTCATTCGCAATGTCAATTGGCTGATCTAAGACACGGTCAGCATTTTGAAGCTCAGTGATAGTTAATTCGGACGTGTTCTTGTTTAGAAAAGAGTTAATAATTTTCCATTGTTCTTTAGAGTTGTTGCCAGCACGCGCTATTTTTTCTTCGTAATAACTTTTTCTAGCTGCTTTTAAGAGTCTATTGAGAGTATTAGAATAGAGGGTGTAACGACGTTTTAGATTCATATTGAAAGGACGGCGTTTGAATTTTTTGTAGAGGTTTTCTTTTTTACGCATGCATGTCAATAGACTGTTCGTTATCCAGGGATTATGGGGTGCTGAGTATATTCTTTTACATTTTACTACCGTGACGCTATCATGAATGCATTTGAATATGCGAGACGAAAGAAAATCAAAAGCTAAGTTGGCATCAGTGCATGTTTCAATGAAAGACCAGTCGACATTTGTTACGCGGTTCACATACTCTTCTTTGTTTAGAATTGATTTAGAAAATCATAAATCGCGATTATGCTTGAAGTTTTTACATGAGAAGAAAACAGGGTAATGGTCAGTAATATTTACTTTAAGAACACCACTGTGTTCAGGTAAAAGAAAGTTAGACAGAACATGGTCAATGAGTGTGCTACTGCGGCCAGGAATGCATCTAGTTGGAAGTGTGATTAAGGACTCGTAACCAAAACCTTGGTAACAATTTGCATATTCAATGCGATTGGAAGTATCTTCCAATGTGGGAATAACCCACATAACAAAAAATGATTGAGATTTGGGTGCCGTGGCTCCTTTAATCTTATGTCATATGTATACGCTAGACATTTCGAGTTATCTAAACCGAGATTATGCTGACAGTGCTCTGGAAGTGCTATATGAACGACACGCAGCTCCCATATGCATTCGCACCTGAGTGGCTATGAAATAAATGCAAGCAGGGGGGTTCAAATAATGTATTCGCAGGAGTGCCAACTTCAGATGGAAATCATCTGGACTATGCAAATAAATGAGCCTCCTTTTTTGTTCTTGGTTTTAGCAATTTTATGCGCGCAGCTTCACGTAGCCAGTGACGACACCAAAACTCAAAATACAGGATGGAGTTGTTGGAAGGATACCACTGAAGGTTGAATATTATGGCGTCTTAGTTGGGACAATGATTCTTAGGCCCGGAGACTCGGCAAGTAACAGCCAGCCAGTGGCATAGCGCACGTACCTCCGGTGATGACGGTGGTGACACAGTGACAATAAGGACGGAGAAAAAACGTATTATGATGACGATGATGATGAAAACGACGATGATGATGAAGATAATTAGGCTAATGTGCATATAAAGAACAAGCACATAAGAAACATCTTCAATGCGTACAAATGACAATCCATTAATGTATTCTAATCTTCGGTAACGTCAATTTCTGTACTCGAAGGGCTAAGTATTTGCACAAATTATGTATTAGCGATTCTTTAAGCAAGCGGTTCTGTCATGTGCCCACTGTAGTGTAAGACAGCCAGGAAGCAAGGATTCTCTGGCCTTCGCAAACGAAAAGGCATGGTAAAGTTTTCCAATAAATTTTGGGAGTTAGTGTAAGATAACAAAAAAGACATCGAAGTATATGAGTATGAACAGAAGAGGAAAGTAACTTGCGTTAGCGAAATAACGCAAACATAAACGTAGGGACAAAGAAGGGCCGGGAAGCAACACAAGCATACTTAGACCAGTGATATTTAGCGACGCACTTCAAAAGCTTTCTCTGCTTCTGACATGATCTAAGTGTTTTTGTTTCTTCTCAGTTCAAATCAGTTGTGACATTTTGTTAACAAAAACAACGAAAAAGATACATGCATGTAAAGATTACATAATGCTCTTGCAGCAGCTCGAAAGATGTTGACTGCGACATGTTGTCATTCAGTTATGTCGCACTAATTAAACTGCGCCCGCACATGAGTGGCCATGCCATCCCCAGATTTGCATTAAACATGGAAACCGAGCGAAACACCCTCTGGTCCCGTAAAAAGGTTTCGAAGAAATAAGCACTACAAAGCTCTCGTAGTATGGCTATTTGAGCGTTACAGAAGGCGTACGCATGTGAGAGACAGGGCGGACAGGCGCCTGTCTGTTCTCTGTCTCTCACATGTGTACGTCTTCTGTAATGCTCAAATCACTATGTGATGTAACCACCTTTTCCTAAACAACAAGCTCTCATAAAGTTCTCGCAGCTTATGGTGGCCTTTCGTGTAGGTCACGTAGTCCTTATACGTTGACACGTGAATCTTTTGAGAATTAAACGTCATTACTAACGTCTCCAGATTTTCAGAGATGACTGATACCAGAGATCCAACTCAAAGTTTTGACAGCCTGCGAAAAAAATATTGCAAAGTAGTCAAATGATGTATGCCTGGGCACATAGGCGTAAGCATGAGGGGGGCAGAGAGGAGGCACCCTAATCATCTGAGGAGGGAGTGGGGTGACGCCATGTCGGCCTTATGATTTTATCCTGTCGAGCCTGTCCCGACTTTGTAAGTGCTATAGGGGCACTAAAGTCACATAACAGTTTACGTGAGAGTCAAAGCTCAATGTATGACGACGTTTCAAACGACAATATTATTCACAGCAGTGCCCTACTTACTAAAAAATTAGGGCAAATGCACGAGAAAACATGTGCTTCGATAAAGCGTTCGCAAAATGATCCCGATGACGCCAGAGTTTCAGCCTACAATTAATCCCTAGTAAGCCAACTAGCTGCACTAAACAAAGAACCTTCCGTGCTTCAAGAGACGTTTGACTCATTGAAAAAAGAACGGCCGGACATTATTATGGGGAATGGCGCGAGTGATCAATCGGGGCCCAGTTCAACCAAGCACGTCTGCCTTCTCGGAGCCAATGGTGGGAAATTATTCAATGACCGTTGTTGCTGCCGTGGCTCCTACTGCTTTTGTTGTGCTGATATTAGTGTCGGCGGCCGCGATATAAAGTCGGGCAACATTGTGCACGGCAACAGTGACGTGAGACGTTCTGCTTGATGCGAGTAACTTGAAGTGCTCTAACCTAATGGGAACCACTAAAGCGTGATTTTATTTCAAAATAAGCACTTAATTTGCACAAAAGTAACACTGCGAGGTTTCTAGACCTCTATATCAACAAACAACGTCGATTTAATAGTAGCTTTTAGTGCCCCTTTAAGTCGTGACAATGCAGATTTTTCAGAAAAATGGGGACCGACGGAAAGAACTGTTTACACACAGTTTCATACCCCCCTCGAAATTCGGGCACAAGCAAAGAGATAAAGGAGTTAAAAAAATGCTGGAGTGGAAATTATTGCCCATAAGTGAAGCCATACCCGCTGTAAGATGGCGGCTGTGGCAGCCATATTACTAGGGGCATGATGAGATATTGGCATTCAGTGTTTGATAAGGAGCGTTTTCCTCGCACGCCCAACAAATTTGTCGTGACAACCATTTCGGGTGAGATAGTGCTCAAGGTACATCATTGTGTTACTAGCCTATCGTAGAAAGCCTCAAACTCAAGGCAAATGTCATTGAAGATTGAGTCACCGATAATCGTCTCTTTGAGTTATGTCATCAGAAACAACTATCTTTTAATTTGTAGTTATCGTAGCCGCTCGACTAGCAGGTCAAAGCCACTTGATGTCTCAGTGGGCACAACAAGAAAATAGCACGTTTTTTGAGATCTTTGGAAGGCAAAAGCTGGCTTCACTACTGCTGGCTAATAATTGCGAGAGCTTTCACTCCAGCATTTTTGTAAACCTCCGTAGAGGTTTTCTTTTTCTTTTCATTTTATTTATTCAAGGCAAAATTGTTACACTTTGCTTTGGCGGACACGACTAAAGGCTAAATAAACGCCTAACTAGGTCGTGCTACCCTGGCAGCAAAAGCATAGACACACCAACAAGCATTTGTCGGACTGAATACGCTTGTACATAATTATCCAGAATGATTACAGGATTAAAGAAAATTTCACAAAGAAAAGTTCACAAATATACAAACACAGCTGTCTTAAAGTGATATTGATATAACGACCATGTACTCATATTGAGCCACAAACAGAACAAAGAAAATAAAAATAGTCTCTCACCACTATTGCGAGAGAAATGCACAAAAATATAATCAACATTCACTAGAAAATAAAATCGATAAGAGTGGGCATGCTTATGTACAGAAGGAGAAACCTATGAACGTACCGATCAGAAATTTTTAAGAGAAAGAGGTTATCTATAACTCAAATGTGTCGTTACAAAATTTAATAAACAATTACAGGTCATTAGAACAAAGGTGTACACGAATACAAGACAATATGAAGTCACAAAGTTTTAAGGATCAATGGGGTCATCATCTTTGTCTGTTAGGAGTTCTTTTGTTATTTTTTTGAATGAACTAACTGGTGTTCCATCCTGCAATAAATTAAGTATGGTGGGTACAAGAAGGCTGTTGTGGCGTCATTTTCATTTTTGTATGCGCTGTGAAGTTCGGTTTCTTTCTAACGCAACCATGTGGGACGAAGTGGGAATGAGAGACGCTGTGTTGAGGCTTCACTCCAGCGCACGCTAGAGCTTGGGCATGTTGGTATTTGATTCTAACCTTTTTTTGTGCATAAAACGAACAACTAAGAACAACCGACGCGGCCACAGTGCTAAATTTTAGCGCTAGCACGCGCAAGTACATTTACAGGACGAACAGATTTAAAGCAGCAAATATGCATGCGTCAATAGAAAGTTGATATAAAGTCAAATAAAAAATGATAAACAATTATTTTTCTTTGCGCGTTCAAGAGGTAATCCGCCCGCCCCTAAAAGGCTCTTCTATTTGGGAAATAATACAATTGTTGAAAGTTAATGCAATGTTCGCATCGGCCTTTTTAGTGTTCGTCTCATGCGTCCCCCCCCCCCCCAAAAAAAAAGAACCTTGCAAAGTTAGAGGAGCGAAAGCACAACGCGCGATATAGGTGGACTGTTTAACAATGAAGACGCCTCCGTCTTCCGGACAGGAAAGTAGCATCCTCAGTTTTTCCGCACAGTTTCTACAGTAAATGGAACTTGCGAAATTTATTTCAAGCAGAAGTTATTTTACTATAGTCACCTTTTTATGGAATGATTAAAAAATGGAAGTAAAAAAATGTGGTGCATATTTCTTCTAGGAATCGGTATAACACTAAAGGGAAACGTGCCTTCACAGAGGTAGCTGAGAATTTTTGTGTGCATTGTCTCGCCGCATGGGCGAATGAATGAATGAATGAATGAATGAATGAATGAATACTACAGCTACAAGTTGCAAAATTACGCGAAGAACGACAACCAGCTCGAAACTTCCAGCACATACTCGAAGCAGAAAGCACGCACGAAATGAGCACACACAATTCGCGCGCGAGCTATACAGCAACTGCCAAACTCGACACTTAAAATGCGCTATTCAGACAAAAAGAAAGACCCACGAAACGAATGCCCAAGTACACACAGCAGGGGCGTAGCAAGGAGGTGGCACATCAGGCACGTGCCCCCCCCCCCCCCCTTTCCCCCCAAAATGTTCGCCATGACATAGAGAGCGAAATATGACCATCTTAAAAGGGTGCCCCTCCCGAAATCAAAGTGATGCTCCCCTATCCTCAAGAAAAAAAAATGCTTAAGCGCCCGACACACAGGACAAGCGTGAGCAACTATCACCATTCTTACTTCTTGGTGTCTGAGCAGCGGGATGCTTTCGTAGATGCAGCCGCGGCAGCGAGAGAAGTGACAATACTGATTGTTAGCCTAGTTGGTACTTGCTTATGATTTGGCCGCAAATAACACAAACACAAAGTAAAGAAACACTCAACATAAAGAAACATTCAACGACAAGCACAAGCTTGTCGTTGAATGTTTGTGGTTGTCGGTTTGCGCTTGTCGTTGAGTGTTTCTTTACTTTGTGTGTGTGTTGTTTGCGGCCAAAGCATGTCAGAGAGAAGTGACCTTTGTGCTCTCTCGAATCGTGAGTCTGATAAGCGCGCGCGCAGGAGAGACCACACTCCGTGGAGGCGGCACTGATCCAAACGCTATAGAGGCGGCGACTTGGAGAGCGCACCCAACGTGAGACCTTCGCCCCATCTTGACACTGGTAACAATAACGTGCTGATGTTACGAAGCTCTGATGACCCCCGAACAGTATATGGGGGTAGTAAATGGCTTGCCGTTAGAATTCTTGACAACGTATGCTTTGTGGCGTAGTGATTAGCGCCGCGTGCTGTAGATACAGAGGTCGCTGGTTGGACGCCTCATGACAAATCCTGTATTTTTCATTTTCTTTTTCGCAATCTGTTGGAATATATTTTTCAAAGTCATACCCGTGACGGAAATGCGTCAGCGGAGCTGTGGTGAACCCCACTATGAAATAATTTTCTGTTAAAACAGATAACCGCATGCAATCAGTGTTTACAAATGATAGTTTGTCTGTCCCTCTTCCGGTAACATCGGGTGTACCGCAGGGCTCTGTCCTTGGTCCTTTTTTATTTCTAATTTACATTAATGACCTTCCGAAGCACGTATTTTCAAATTGCCGCATGTTTGCTGACGACTGCGTCATTTATCGTACCGTCACTGACCCTTCTGACCACATGTTATTACAAGAAGACCTCAACCATATCCGACAGTGGTGTGATGACTGGCTTATGACCTTAAACCCTACTAAATGCAAACTAATCTTATTCACTCGCCGTCTAAACCATCTTCGCTTTTCCTATAACATAGCTAACGTCCCTGTCGAATCAGTAACCACTTACAAATACCTTGGCGTCACTCTATCCTACAACTTGTCATGGAACACTCACATTAATAAAATCTTATCAACATCTAACAGAACCCTGGGCTTCTTAAAACGCAACTTACGCAGCGCTCCGTGTCATGTGAAACTACTTGCTTATACATCAATAGTTAGATCTAAGTTAGAATATGCATCTCCCATTTGGAACCCGCCTGAAGTTGGTCTTACAAATTCCCTTGAATCCATTCAAAATCGTGCAGCTAGATTTATTCATGCTTCGTACTCATACGACATCAGTGTTTCATCCCTCAAAGCCGCGTGTAACTTATCCCCGTTATCATGTCGCCGACGCATCACAACCCTCTCATCATTTCACAAGTTTTTTCACTCTCCACTTAACCGCCCTCCTTACATTATCCCTGCAGCTCACATATCTCGTCGCACCGGCCATGCGCTTCAAGTTTTTCGCCCGCGTGCCCATACTAAAACATTTTCTGCTTCTTTTTTTCCCAGAGCAGCAAAAGACTGGAATGGCCTTTCCCACGATATCGCCACAATCACCTTTCTATCAAGCTTCATGCATAATATTTCAAATGTAACTTCACATTTATCATTGTGACAAAAATATCGATTGTATGTTACCCACCCCTTATGTAATACCCTCTCGGGGGTCTTTAAGGAAATGAAAATGAAATGAAATTAGGCAACATTTCTATCGAGAGGATTTGTTTAATGCACCACTGCATATTAAAAGGCACAGCTGCTTTTAATTTAGAGCACCACTTATTCAACGAAAAAGGATCGAGATAACAACTTAGTCTTGAAGAAAGTGCGTGGAGCTGTAAATTTATCGAAACTGCGAATGATCGATACACAATTTTCTATTTTCAACTTTTTGTCATAGATAATAGATTAAAACTTGTAGCGAAAGGTTGCTCACTGAAGGACCACAGAAAGAGAACTACAACGTCAAAGGCTTCTCAAATCAAAAAGACGCTGTCTACGACAGTGTATGACGTATGATAACATAAATGTTCATAAAAAATGTCATAAAGTGTTAAATATGGCTTGACTTTGTACGGGTAAAAAGACGTTGATTGACGATGTTTGTAAAGTGTGTTTTCAATCTTTAAAATGTATAAAAGAGTTATTTTAGACACCATAATGTAACTCACCGCTCTTTAGATCACTCGAATGTGTCTCTGTGTCTCGGATATTGATTTTGTGCTTGCTTGGAATAAGTTGCACCGAAGTGGAGTAGTGCAGTGAGGTATTGTTAGGTACGTTTTTCTAATCGCGAACTGATACGATTAGTTTTGGTAAAAACTGAGAACCTTTGCGTGGCACATAATTCACCTTTATGTGTTGAGACGCCAAAGCTAAATCCTCAATGTTTAATTATGCCAAAAAAGTTGGCCACGATATGTGTGAAACAAGTTAAATCAGTAAGCGGATCATAGCACACCAAAAGCCCACTTGGAATAGATTTGTAGGTAATTGAAAGCACTAATGTTAAGTGCAAAATATTATGAATATTCGCCGAGGAACAGGGATTCAGTAAAACCTGTGATTTATCTTCGGCGGATATTTTCTGGCTTTTGGTGGCTAGTTGTTAAGGCTGAAGAAACTAAGATGCATAGTTTCTCTACTCACCGAACGAATACGTAATAACTGAACGCCGGTGCATTGTCGCGCACTTCATATGTGTAATCTTGTAAGTTGTGTCTATTCAGTGATTGGAGATGACCTAATAAAAATCAGACTTGCATTATGCACTAGTAAATCATTAGTGATTACAACGACAGCTTTTTTTTAGTGCGCAGCTGATACCTTATCAGCAATTATACAAGCGCGAAAATGTGGGTGTATTTCACATACATACAACATTGCCTGAGTGATTTATATTCACTCAAAAGCTTCCCTTAAATGCCAAAAAAATGTTGTATGATGTAGTCACGCGCATTAAAAATTTCGGCCGAACTTGCGCCAAGGTGCGCAGACCAATCTAAACAGCGAAATTGGACGGTTTATTAATAATAATTGTTGGTGTTTGACGTCCCTAAACCGCGATATGATTGTAAGGGACACTATAATGGAGGGGTTCGGAAATTCCGACCACCTGGAGTTCTTTTACCGTGCACCCAATTTTAAGCACATGGACTTAAGGCATTTTCGTTTCCATCGAAAATGCGGCCACCAGGGCCGGGATTCGATCCCGCGACTAGCGGGTGAGTGCCTTAGTCACTGGACTACAGTGGCGGGTATTCTGAGGAGTAATCTGATTGCTTCTGTGTTCTTTCTATGCCTTAGCGAGGTGATGCAGGTTGTTTCTACCATTTAGTTACTTTTTTCGGTAACAGATACAACACTAGGTATACTGTTAGGCTAACTGTTGCCTTCTTTTTTTCAAATGGACCAGTGGTGAGTTGTGGGATTCGTCTAACTTTTGTGGAGCATACCTGTTTATGATGCTGACAGGACTAGGAACGATATGCTAAACGAATTCGCTGTTCAAAGGAAGGGTTACTTGAAGGGTATTTTTGTCGCCCAATAATAATCGTTATCTGACTTTCTTGCGATCGCTTACTCATAAATTTTAATGCGCTCACGACTTCGCTATCAAGAATGTTAAGCAACAGTGTGCAAGTCCTTCGTGATATGTAAGTACCATGTTCGCAATGATAACGCAAGGAAAGGCGCGCTAGATATTGTCGCAATGCGGAAAATAACAGAAGACAAGAGTCCGGTGCGACAAAGAAAAACCAAGGTATTTACAGAGCGCAAGCCAGAACATTTGTTGTTGTTGTTGTTGCCCCTTCGCACTGGCACATACCCACTATGGGGGATTGGCCATGAAATCTAGAAGTAGCCTATATGAGATCTACTAAAAGGTTTATCCTAAATGAAAAACTAATGATATAATAGAAAAGAATAATTAACTAGAAAAAGAATATTAAACTAAACAAATAATTGAAGATTGAATCAAGAAGAGTAAAGGTGAGGTAATACTACAGTGTAAGACAGAAATTTTGAGTAGACCAGACAATCGAGCTTATCTCACCCGGTCACAATCAAATGAATATGCAAATTTCATTCAAAATTAGACAAGTGTCGTCAGAAATATATTTAAGCAGGCATCATTATGACATGCGCTTTGATTCTCGAATGAAATTGCATACAGCATCGAATACGCTCCTGTGGCAATGTCCCAAGCTAAAGGCACCGAAACTTAGAACATTATCTGCAGTTAAATTTAATCCTACTGCGTGAAACGGAACAATTAAAAGTCTTTTCCTAATTAATGAATAGTTTTTACATGTTATAAAGTAATGCTCTATTGTTTCCGTTTCTTCACAAAATGGACACAGGGGGGATATCGCCAGACCAGCTCTGTGCAAGTAAAAGTTTAATGGAGGGACACGACATCGAAATTTGGTTAAAATAACTTCTAACTTTTTAGATTGACTCCACTGAGGTTTCCAGGGATATGTAAGGTGCTGATAGTCCGTATATTTAGTAATATTTTCCATCATATCCGTATAAATAGCCAATTTTCTATATCTGATCGACACTATGTGTTCCGATTCTGGTAGTACCGAGATCACAGGGCCATCAAGTGTGGCTCGAGATAGTGAATCGGCCATTTCATTCAACCGTATGCCACAGTGTCCCGGGACCCAGACTAACTTCAGGAACTTCACATGAGGTGGAACTAATGTTTGTAATGTCGCTAGAGCTCTTGATTGTTCTGAAGCTGTGAGAGTAGTACACAGCGAAAGAGAATCAGTAATTATCATTGCACTCTCTTCGTTTGAAGGAAGTTTTCGTAGCGCTAAAATAATAGCCAAGAGCTCAGCTTCGAAAACCGGAGTGAAGTCTGGTAGTCTTACCGAGAATGACCAACCGAGGTAATCTGAGACGATTCCTACTGCTGCCTTTTCTTTATTCACAGAAGCGTCTGTGGCTATTATGTTCTTTATTTCCGCATGAGCTATGTAATCTTCTAACCTGTCATTTAAGTAACTCGAAGATTGAAACTTAGATAGTGGGGGAAAAATTTCATCACATTCTATCGTAATATTGTGATTTAATGCTTTGGTTCCAATTACCGATCTGATATCCACCTTTATGCTTTCCAGTTTCTTTTGTACAAAAATAATCTGGGGAGTACGAAAGCGTGGCCAGTGAGCGAGGAAGAAGGCGTCGGGTTCACTAATAAAGGCATATGCAGACCGTCTCGCTGATAAGCCGTAAAATTTCAAGTATGTTTGTACAGTTAGGATACGGAATCGGCAAAGAATAGTTGGTATGCGAGCTTCCTGATATAGTACATTAATAGCGACATACCTGGGGAGTCGCAAACACAAACGTAACGCTTCTCGCTCTAATAGAACTAACGGTTTAATTTTGTACGTAGGGCCACCCGAAAATAATATACACCCAAATTCTAGTATTGGGCGCATGTACATTTTATATATCATTAATAAGGTGTGTCTACGTAACCCATATTTTCTGTTGCTCAACCTTCGCAATAAGCCTGATGCTCGTTGTGCCTTTGCCACGATATAGTCTATGTGAGGGCTCCAGTTAAGTTTCTCGTTATAAATAATGCCCAAATATTTGATAGACTCTACTTGTGGAATCGGTTCCTGATTATAAAGTACTGAAATTTGAATAGAATCTGCTATAGGGAACACCAGGAGCGCACTTTTACTGATGTTTAGAGACAATGAAATTGTATGCAGCCAAATTTCAAGAGAATACATGTACTTTTGCAATTTTTGATGCAAAGAATAAATGTCACTGTCTGCAACGAAAAATGCAATGTCGTCTGCATAAATGTAGACAGTGATATCTCGTTCAATGGGAATTGAGCTCATCAACACATTGAATAACAGCGGAGATAGGACCGCCCCTTGAGGTACTCCACGTTGCTGTTTGAATTTAGATGAGTGACATCCATCCTTTGCACAATAAAATTCTCTCGATTTTAGAAACTCTGCTACCCAATCAACAATATATCGCGGAAAGTCACATTCGTGTAACGAGTTCAATAAAATTGAGTGCTCAACGCTATCATAAGCTTTAGCTATGTCTAGTGTTACTAGTACCGCGTATTGTCGTCTTTTTCGGGCAAGCTGTATTCGGCTCTCTAAGTCGGCATGAGCACACCAAATTGAGCATTCGCTACGAAAACCTATTTGAAATGGTTTCAATATTAGCTTGTTAGCCATCCAAACTTTTATTCTATTATTGAGAACTCTCTCTATAATTTTGATCAGGTGAGATGTTAGAGAGATTGGTCTGATGTTGTCAATGTTAAAACCTGACCCTTGTTTTTTTAATATGGGAATCACTCTAGCTATTTTCCAGTCATGTGGTATCCAGGCATTGCTTAAGGAATAGTTTATAAGGTTGAGGACGTCGCCGGGTGATATCTGGAATAAAATTTTAATCATAGGAACTGTTATACCGTCAGGACCAGGAGCCGAAGAGGGTAAGTTTCTAATTACGCTTGACATTTCGGACAATGTCACTTTTTCGTAGTCAGTCTTTATAGAGGACTTTTGCCAGTTGATTGTCAAAGTCGACGAAAATCTGTTAGCTAGACCTCTTCCGATTGTCTCCAACGAATTAGTCATTTCTTCCGTCGATAACCTGTCATAATCAGAGTTAGCTAGAGACGGCAGAATTTTGCGCGATCTCATATATCGGAATAACGCTTTCTTATTTCTAGGTTTGGAAAGAAAGTCGAAATGTTTTTTGTCATAGTCTTCTTTAGCTTTAGCCACGGTGCGCTTAAATGTAGCAGCAATAAACTTGTAATCTGCCCAATTTTTGGGGGACTGATTATGAATTAGCTGCTTCCAAGCTGCTTGTCGTCGTCTATGATCACGAGAGCACTCAGAATTCCACCACTGGCTACAAGGCTTTCTCGTATCAGACTCAATAGAAAATTCTGCTTTTTTGAACGTTCTTTTAATTACCGCACTTAATTTCATGGCTTTATTTTCATCGTTGTCTTCAGTGGGAGTAGTCAAAGCAACTTCTAGGTCATTTTTTAAATTTGGAATAATTGATAAAGGTTCGAGCTTGGGAGCAAGATGGAATAATGGGGCAAGAAATTTCAAACAGTACTGGTAAATGGTCACTGTTGGTGGCGCAGTCTAGAGTAGTCCAAGATACGCTAGAAATACCCGAGCTTATAAAACTCAAATCTAAGGCAGAGCGGGATCGGTCTCGGATAAATGTGGGAGTTCTAGCGTTGAGGCATGATAAATTATGGTCTATAGACCAGTCCCACAAGCGTTGTCCACATTGATCAGTCCTAAAACCCCAACTAGTGTGGTGAGAATTAAAATCTCCAACCATAATTTTTTCTGTGCCAGAACAGAAGAATCAACGTCGTCTTCTTCAGATCTCAGTAGAGGTTGTTCTTCGTGCTCGTTACTTCGTTGTCCACGGCCATCCTGACAGATTTTTGTCGTGACAATTATTTTATATAGGTAGTTGTTGCTGCGTGATAGAAAGACGCCGCAATTAAGATATTTATTTAGAGCATGTTAGGGCCTTCACGCAATCATTGAATGTCGGTGTGAAGAGGCTTAAGAACCAAAGGCATATAACGAGGTTAAGATCAGTGCCGTATCTCTTGCAGAGCACGATGTTTAGCCCGGTTGCCATTGGAATCCTATTGGCTGTAATCAGCAGGACACATGGTAAGCATCTTTGTTGATTTTTTTAATTTTTTAATTAACATTATTTTTGGTTGCTGCCATCTTGTTCCCATTAAAAAAACAGGTTTGGAACAGGCAGAGTGCCTCCATCCATTGCTGCAGGAGCAGTGAAAAAAGAATTATTAAAACAATAACCGGTTTAAATTACTAAAATATACCCTAGCATGTCTGGATCCGGACAGGCCGCCATTGGAACCTGAACTTGGCAACGTTTAACGCTAGAACCTTATCTAGTGAAGGAAGTCTAGCTGTACTATTCGAGGAGCTAGAGGGTGTTAAATGGGATATAATAGGGCTCAGTGAGGTTAGGAGGACAGATGAGGCCTATACGGTGTTACAAAATGGGCACGTCCTTTGCTACAGGGGCTTGGCAGACAGAAGAGAACTGGGAGTGGGGTTCCTAATTCACAGAAACATAGCTGGCAACATAGAGGAATACTATAGCATTAATGAAAGGGTGGTAGGTATTGTAATTAAACTGAATAAAAGATACAAGATGAAGGTAGTACAGGCTTACGCGCCTACATCCAGCCATGATGACGCTTCAGTTGAAAGCTTCTATGAAGACGTGGAATCGGCAATGAGTAAGGTAAAAACACAGTATACTATAGTGATGGGCGACTTTAATGCAAAGGTAGGGAAGAAGCAGGCTGGAGACCAGGCAGTAGGAGATTATGGCATCGGTACTAGAAACGCCAGAGGAGAGCTACTAGTAGAATTCGCAGAACGCAATAATTTACGGATTTTGAATACCTTCTACCGAAAACGAGAAAACCGCAAGTGGACATGGAGGAGCCCTAATGGCGAAAGTAAGAACGAAATAGACTTTATAATGAGTGCACACCCTGGTATCGTGCAGGATGTGGAAGTGATTTGCAAGGTACGATGCAGTGACCATAGAATGGTACGGTCTCGAATTCGCCTAGACTTGAAGAAGGAACGACAGAAACTGATACGCAAGAAGCCAATCAATCAGCTAGCACTGAGAGGGAAAGTACAGGAATTCAGAGTGTCGCTGCAGAACAGGTACTCAGCTCTTAGTGAGGAAACCAACCTTAGCGTAGATACAATGAATCATAATCTGACGAGTATCATTACGGAGTGTGCAGTGGAAGTTGGAGGCAGGGTAGTTAGACAGGACACTGGCAAGCTTTCCCAGGAAACGAAGAACCTAATTAAGAAGCGTCAAATCATGAAAGTGTCAAGTACAACAGACAAAATCGAACTGGCAGAGCTTTCGAAGTTGATTAATAGACGTAAGGTATGCGATATAAGAAGGTATAACATGGAGAGAATTGAACACGCTCTGAAAAACGGAGGAAGTGTCAAAGCATTGAAGAGGAAACTTGGGATAGGCAAAAGTCGGATGTATGCACTAAGGGACAAAGAAGGCAAAATAACTACCAATATGGATAGGATAGTTAAAATAGCGGAGGAGTTTTACAGAGATCTGTACAGTAGCAGAGACAACCACGACCTTAATACTATAAGAACTAGCAGTAACCCAGATTACATCCCACCAGTAATGATAGAAGAAGTCAGAAAAGCTTTGGAGAGCATGCAAAGGGGCAAAGCTCCTGCTGAGGATCAGGTAACATCAGATCTGCTGAAAGATGGAGGACAGATTGTGTTAGAAAAACTAGCCACCCTGTTTACGAGGTGTCTCCTGACGGGAAGAGTACCAGAGTCTTGGAAGAACGCTAACATCATCTTAATACATAAGAAAGGAGATGACAAGGACTTGAAGAATTACAGGCCGATCAGCTTGCTCTCTGTAGTATACAAGCTATTTACAAAGGTAATTGCTAACAGAGTAAAGAAAACATTAGAATTCAATCAACCAAAGGAACAAGCAGGATTTAGAACAGGCTACTCAACAATCGACCACATTCATACTATCAATCAGGTAATAGAGAAATGCTCAGAGTATAACCAACCACTATACATAGCCTTCATAGATTACGAGAAGGCGTTTGATTCAGTAGAAATATCAGCCGTCATGCAAACACTGCGGAATCAGGGTGTAGATGAAGTATATATAAACATTCTGGAAGAAATCTACAGGGGATCAACTGCTACCATAGTGCTTCATAAAGAAGGCAACAGAATACCAATCAAGAAGGGTGTAAGGCAGGGGGACACAATTTCCCCAATGCTATTTACCGCGTGCTTACAGGAGGTTTTCAGAAGCCTAGAATGGGAACAGTTAGGGATAAGAGTCAATGGAGAATACCTTAGTAACCTGCGCTTCGCCGATGACATTGCATTGCTGAGTAACTCGGGGGACGAATTGCAACTAATGATTACGGAGTTAGACAAGGAGAGCAGAAAGGTGGGTCTTAAAATTAATCTGCAGAAAACGAAAGTAATGTACAACAACCTCGGCGAGGAGCAGCGCTTCGAGATAGGTAATAGTGCACTTGAAGTTGTAAAAGACTATGTCTACTTAGGGCAGGTAATAACCGCAGAGCCGAACCACGAGATTGAAGTAACTAGAAGAATAAGAATGGGGTGGAGCACATTCGGCAAGCACTCTCAAATTATGACAGGTAGACTGCCACTATCCCTCAAGAGGAAGGTATATAACAGCTGTATCTTGCCGGTACTTAGCTACGGAGCAGAAACCTGGAGACTTACAAAGAGGGTTCAGCTTAAATTGAGGACGACGCAGCGAGCAATGGAAAGAAAAATGGTAGGTGTAACCTTAAGAGACAAGAAGAGAGCAGAGTGGATTAGGGAACAAACGGGGGTTAAGGATATCATAGCTGAAATCAAGAAGAAGAAATGGACATGGGCAGGGCATGTAGCGCGTAGACAGGATAACCGCTGGTCATTAAGGGTAACTGACTGGATTCCCAGAGAAGGGAAGCGGGTTAGGGGGAGACAGAAGGTTAGGTGGGCAGATGAGATTAAGAAGTTTGCGGGTATAAATTGGCAGCAGCAAGCACAGGACCGGGTTAACTGGCGGAACATGGGAGAGGCCTTTGTCCTGCAGTGGACGTAGTCAGGCTGATGATGATGATGATGATGACCCTAGCATGTGAAGTTAAACGGCCGTTTTCATTGTTTAGAAGCTGTTAGAGTGACGGAACATATTGTTACGTAAAAATAACAGAGGCGTGGCTATACAGAAGCCATATTTACATTGATGCGCATAGCATCGGATAAGATGGCGGACAGCCCACAGAGAGGACAGACAAGCCCCCTTTTTCGTTGTCGTTTAGGGAGTAAGGCGAGACATCAGGGTGAGTCAAGGGACACGCGGATGGAAAGCCAAAGTTTGCAAACTCCTGCCTCACCACAGCTTGGATGAACGCCACTGACGGTTGTTGTTGGTCAGAGGCGAGCGTTGAGAGAACGGGCGGCTGAAGAGGAGCCGGACAGGCGGCTTCTATTTCCCGACGAACAGCGCGCTGCTGACGTTGCCATACGTGGGTGACTGGCGGGCGGCATCACATGACGAGGTTGCGGCCGTGTTGGGCAGCCGGGTGAATCGATGAGTAATACGGCGGCTCTTGTATACCTTTTTCAAATCGCCGGCACCCTTTGATGAGGGCGTCGACGGTGGCAACGTTGTTATATACCAGAAGATTAAAGGCATCGTCTGCTATGCCTTTCAGCACGTGGGACACCTTCTCAGACTCACGCATGTACTCGTCAATTTGGTGACATAAGGCGATGACGTCGTGAATGTACGCCACGTGTGATTCCGTCGACGTCTGTGCACGAGCCGCCAGTTGATTGCGCGCAGCGATCTGCCGTCCGACGGTGTTGCCAAAAAGGTCGCGGGTCTTCTCTTTAAAGGGGTCTCAGCTTGTAATCTCCGCTTCGTGCGTCTCGAACCACACCCGCGGTGGGCCATCGAGGCAGAAAAGCACGTTAGCAAGCATAAGGGTCGGGTTACACCTATAGCTTGCGCTGACCCGTTCGTAACGGTTGATTCATTTTTCGACGTCAACGCTATCCTGACCAGAAAATACACCGGGATCACGAGCAGGAGGCAGGACGACGTAGGTAAAAGTCACGGAAGGGGCAGGTGGTGAAGATTAGGGTTGTTCAACCTTTGACGTGGTTGGAGCTAATACTCGAAGTTAAAGATAAAAATTAGAAAGTAAGAGTAAATATATTAGTATATGGAGAGAAAAACGATCAAATGCTTTGACATTTGCAAATAAACAATGTGCACTAAATGTTTCAAAAAATTCAAAATGAAGGCATTTTATGCGCAATGCAGATCCCATGTATGCATCGTGACAAGCGCGGGTAATATTCGTTAAAGGGACACTAAAGCCAACTCTTAAGTCGACGTTTATTGATGAAATGGCGGTCCAGAAATCTCGTAGTGTTACTTTTGTGCCAAGGAATGGCCTTTTTTGAAATAAAATCACGTTTTACTGCTGCGCATCGGGTTAGCGCACTTCAAATTAGCCGCCTCAAGAAGCGGACCGACCGGACCGTCTCACGTCACTGTTGCCGTGCACAACGTTGCCCGGCTTTACTGCGCTAGTACCAGTAGACCGAAAGCAGCGGGAGCCACAGCAGCAACAACGGCCATTGATCAATTTCCCGCCATTGGCTTCGAGATTGCAGACGTTTTTTTCTGGTTAAATGGCGCTCCGCTAGATGGCAACATCCGTCCCGTGTGTTCAGTTCGGGCTGTCACGGTGGATGGACGTGTTTTTTGAGCGCTCCGCATCGACTGCGCAGATAAGTGTTTTTGCATGTTTTGAGCTTGTCTTTATAATTATAAGGCAGCGGTTGAAATCTTCGTAGTACTTATTTTATGGTGCGGCTTTTTCGGGGGCCAGTCACCAGGTATTTATTAGTTAGTGCGGGTGTGTGTGTTTGAATTTTTTTCTTTTGCCACTCCGTGGGGGAGGTGCGCATACATTGAACACGCAAATTTTTGTAGCAGAGCTTAGACTTTCTTTTTTTTCGTAGTGCAGGGCTCGAGTTTAGTAATTATCGAGTATAGGGACAATTGGTGTCAGAAAGGCTAAAAAGACTGTAAAGTGTTCAGGATGCGGAGTGGGTTTGAAAGTGGACCCAGGCGTAGAAGCGGATGGAGAAGAGGCTGACGCGAAGTGTAGGCAATGTGAGGTCGAGGAAAAAATGGAGAAAATGATGGTTGCCCAGAGTGAACTGCTGATGAGAATCGCCGAGCTCGAGTCTGCGTTGGCGACAGAGCAAGAGAAAACGAGGGCAATGGGAGAAAGACTGAAGTCCGCCGAGGAAGCACTAGCGAAGCTGACCAAAGAAGCGGCCTACGGAGAGAACAGTAGGGAACCGGCAACCAGAACGGTGGAGAAGGAAGAGCAAGCAAGTTTGGAAAGAACAGGTTCAGCCGGTTCAATTGTCGCAAGGCCCAGCTTCAGCGAGGTAGTGGTGGGGCTGGGAGGGGACAAAGCAGCCGGCGTCACAGGTGCAAGTAGCCCCCAGGTGCAGGACGCTCCAGCTGAAAAGTCACAGCATGTGATAATCGCCGGGGACTCGAATTTAAATCGATGCACAGAAGCCATCAAAGAGAGGGTAAGAGGTGACAAGAGGGTTGCAGTAGGGGCGTTCCCAGGACGCAAGCTTGAAGCAGTCATGAGGCAAGCGAGCGCAAAACTCAAAAGTACAGCTGATAGACGAAACCTCGTGATAATTTCAGGTGGTTTAAACGATGTCTTAAATGAAGATACAGCAGGATTAGCAACAACACTGGCGAAAGGCATCGATAACATGCACGGCACTTCTCCTAAGGCGCAGGTAGTGATATGCACGATACCGGAGGTACCGGTGCGTGATAGCAACCCGCAAAGAGCGGTTGTCAACGCAAACCAAGAGATATGGCGGATGAGTCGAGAGAAAGGCTTTGAGGTGGTGGAAATAAACAGAGAGGTGCATAGGTGGGGTGGTTTTCAACGAGACAGAATTCACTTCGATGGGCGGCTAGGTCATGAGGTGGGTTAGCAACTTGCAGGACGCGCAGTAGCTTTTTTGGGGGGCAAGCGAGCCCTTCGGGGTGCAGGATAGCTAGTAACGAGGAAAACAACCAGAGAGACTCTTCAACAGGTGGTATGGACAGATACGATTCCAAAGTGGCACCATTATCTAAGATAGGTAGAGTCCGTGCCATAAATAGACGTAGCCACGAGCGCCGAGCCAATTCAGACATAGGGTATATAACATGTAGGGTGGTAGGAACAGGCTGAAGTGGGAAGAGATAGAAGAACAGCTAAGGGAAGAGAGGCCGATGGAATGCGGTTTTGTAGAAACACATCTCAGGGACATGGAACAACCTCCGAACAATCCGGACTACGCGTGGGAATATTGTAATAGAACAGAAGGCAGCAGAAAGGGGGGTGGTATTGGGGCATTCATTCATAAAAGTACAGACTGGCAAAGGGTCAAGCAGGAGTACAAGGAAAATTTATGGCTAAAAGGGAAAGTGGCAGGTCAAATGACATTCCTTGGTTTCGTGTGCTTTGGACGGGAGCAAAGGCCAGAGAGGAAAACCAGGCAATGGTAGAGTGTATATCAAAGGACATTCAGGAGTTAGGAAGAGAGTGCGAGATAATTATACTAGGAGACATAAATGCGCACATAGAAGATATAGATGGGTATACCGACCCGACAGGCAAAATGATTATGGATATGTGTGAAAGGCTTGATTTGATCATTTCCAACGGTACCAAGAAGTGTGAAGAGCAAATAACATGGGAGGTAGGAAGGCTACAGTCGACGGTAAATTACGCACTGATGTCACATAGGATGTATGATAAGCTCAGGGGAATGCACATAGATGAAGGTGGCGCCAGAAGTCTGGGTAGTGATCACAAACGTAAGCAGTGAAAGTGGGAAGGAGACAAGATGAGCCAATACAGGGAAATTTTTATCCAGAAAGGCAAATTGAATAACCACTAAACAAATTGAGAAAGTAATCACGGAGGATAATAAGACAGTGTGGACATACACGAATCTATATAGACTGTTTGAGCTAGAGCTTGCTAAGACGCGTGACAAGTCACCCCAAAAAAGAAGACACAAACCCAAAAGTTGGTGGGATGAGGAAGTTAAGATAGCCATGCTAAGACATGCTAAGCCATAACAGACATGCTAAGCAGCGGGGTGAACTGACAGATGATGTTGAAAGAAAATGGGAAACCTTTCTAAGCTGTAGAAGGGATGCATCCCTTCTGATCAATGAAAAGATTAGAAGATAGGGAACTCAGTGGCTGGTAGAAGTACATAAAAAAGATAGAAAGGCAGCTGTGAAATTTTGGAACCATCTGAACTCCCTAAGAAATGAGAAGAGCCTAGAGCACAGTTTTATAACTACAGCCCAAGGTTCTAGGCTAGAAGGGGGCGAAGCTATTGAATATATAAGAACAAGGGTGACAGAAAATTTTCTACAAAGAAGTACTTTATGCACCACAATAGACAAGGACGAATCAAGTGGTGCAATGGCTCCATTTTCACAACGAGAGTGGGAAAGGGCTGAGAAAAGGGTTCCTAGTAGTACGTCAATAGACCCAGATGGCATTCCAATTATGCTGATAAAGACATTAGGTCCGAAGTCTAAGCAGGCTTTGAGAGAGGCAGTGAGCAAAATAATAATCGACGCAGAAGTTCCTGATGGATGGAAACTTAGCAGGATGAGCATTATCTATAAAGGAAAGGGGGACAAAGCTGACATAAACAACTACCGTCCTATAACAGTGACATCAGTGGTCTACAGGCTGGCGATGCAGATTATAAAGGAAAGACTGCAGGCATGGATAGAGGATGAGGGGGTGCTGGGGGAACTGCAGAATGGGTTTCGGAAACACAGGAGGTTGGAAGACAATCTGTTCTCACTGACGCAGTGCATCGAAATAGCAGAAAAAGCACACAGGCCCCTGTGGCTAGCATTTTTGGATATCAAGGGAGCGTACGATAGCGTGGTTCAAGAGGAACTGTGGGGAATACTGGACACACTAGGCATGGAACATGTAGTCACTAATCTTTTAAAGAATATCTATAAAGGTAACAAGGTAGTTATAAAGTGGGAAAAACAGGTATCCAAGCCTGCAGAGGTAAAACGGGGGCTTAGGCAGGGTTGTCCTCTGTCACCCTTGTTATTCATGATGTACCTACAAGGATTAGAGGCCAAATTAGAGGGAAATGGACTGGACTTCAACCTCTCTCTTGTCAAACAAGGAAAACTCATTGATCAGGCACTGCCAGCAATAATGTACGCAGATGATGTAGTGCTAATGGCCAACAACAAGGAAGATTTGCAGAGATTGATGGGCATCTGCGGTAATGAGGGAGATAGGTTAGATTTTAAATTCAGTAAGAAAAAATCAGCAGTCATGATTTTCAATGACAACGAAGGTAGTGAGCTTAGAATACAGGAGGTCACGCTAGAGATAACAGATAAATACAAATATCTGGGCGTATGGATAAGCAATGGGACCGAGTACGTGAGGGAACACGAAATATACGTGACGACTAAAAGTAACAGGAATGCAGCAGTGATGAAAAATAGGGCACAGTGGAATTACAATAAGTATGATGTTGTGAGAGGAATATGCAAAGGGGTCATGGTTCCTGGGCTGACGTTCGGTAATGCGGTCTTGTGCATGAGATCACAAGTTTAAGCAAGATTAGAAATTAAGAAACGTGGAATAGGTAGGCTTGCTTTAGGAGCTCACGGGAATACACTAAATCAGGGAGTACAAGGTGATATGGGATGGACATCATTTGAGGGCAGGGAAGCTAGCAGCAAGATAAAATTTGAGAAGCGATTGAGAGAAATGGGGGAGGAGCGTTGGGCTAGGAAGGTTTTCAGCTACTTGTACATGAAGAATGTCGATACAAAATGGCGGAAGCGAACCAGGAAATTGACTGGTAAATACTTAGAAAACAGCAGGTGGCCAAACCAGAAAGAACTATCGGTTAAGAAGAAAGTGAAGGAAACGGAGACTGACATGTGGAGAATGGGCGTGATTAAGAAGTCCGCACTAGCGGTCTATCGAACTTTTAAGCAGGAAATTGCCAAGGAAAGGATCTATGATAATACTCGGGGTAGTTCTCTGCTGTTTGAGGCCAGAACGGGAGTACTGCGAACCAAGACATATCGGGCCAAATACGAAGGGGTAGACGCGGTATGCAGTGCGTGTGGAGAGGAAGAAGAAACTGCCGAACATTTGATAATGTTCTGTAAAGGGCTTCACCCTATAGTTCGGATGATGGCGCAGAGTTTTTCAAAGCACGGGGGTTTAGGGACCGGGAGGGCATAATAGACTTAAAGCGGGTAGACTTAACCAGAAGGAGGTTATCTGATTGGTGACTAAAGTCAAGGCACGAGTGAAAATTAAACTCTTCACTGCAAAGTACGAATCCTCAAACTCACTTTTTAAAGAAAAAAAAAATAAATCTAGTTTTTGGTTCGTTAAGTATTACAGCTTGGTGGCGATAGCCACCACCCGATCTAAAGGGTACAGCCATATCCATCCATCCATCCATCCATCATCCATCCATCATCCATCCATCCATCCCATCCATCCATCCATCCATCCATCCATCCATCCATCCATCCATCCATCCATCCATCCATCCATCCATCCATCCGTCCATCCATCCGTCCATCCGTCCGTCCGTCCGTCCGTCCGTCCATCCGTCCGTCCGTCCGTCCGTCCGTCCGTCCGTCTATCCATCCATCCATCCATCCATCCATCCATCCATCCATCCATCCATCCATCCATCCATCCATCCATCCATCCATCCATCCATCCATCCATCCATCCATCCATCCATCCATCCATCCATCCATCCATCCATCCATCCATCCAACCACGCGAAAATTGAATTTTTGAACCACTCGCACCATTCCCCATAGTAACGTCCGGCGATTCTTTTTTCCACGAATCAAACAGAAAGAAACAAGCAGCATTTTATTGCGTCTCGAGATGCACGGGAGGTTGTTTATTTAGCGCAGATAGATTGACTACTAGTCATTAATTGTAAGTGGTCCGTCAGATGTCATCGGGATCATTTTAAAAATGCCCTACTGCAGCGCATATGTTCTCCTGCATTTACCTTAATTTCTATGTAAGTAGGGCACTGTTGTTGATAATATTGTCGTTTCCGATTTTGTCATACATTGAGCTTTCACTCTGACGTAAATTGTTTTTGTCTGTAGTGTCCTTTTAAAGAGCTCGTTTCGCAGACATTCCGGCGTTGGCGTCGTTTGTTGTGAACGAGAAATCATCATGTTATGAGTGACCGAAAAATTTAAAACGATGCAAACAAAATGGCAACATGTGGCGCTGACTGAAGTTACCACGTTTAAATGCACGTATATACCACATAAAATGGACGGATGGATGACCGCCACCGTAGCTCAATGGTAGTGACGATAGTTATAGCGCGAGAACAAAACGACGACACAGAGACAAGAAGGACACGAAAGACACGAGCGCTATAACTTCTTGTGTCCTTCTTGTCTCTGTGTCGTCGTTTTGTTCTCGCGCTATAACTATCGTCATGCCATACCAACTAGCCCAAGCTGCCACACTTCTCAGTAGTGCATCGGACGCGTTATTCGAAGGGCGCAGGTTTAGATCCTGCCTGTGAAAAGTTATCTTTTCGTCCTTTTCTTCAATTTTACATTACAGTTACTTCTAATAAGAAGCCCTACAATTTTTTCGGCATTATTGTCAGTTAGCTACCATTATTATCACACTTACATGTAGGTCAATATGAAAAAGCGCTTTTTGCTTTCTCTTGTACGTGAATTTTTCTCAAGTTGATTTGTTGCGCGTGCCCTCTAGTGTGACATTCTTTCTGCAGTAAAGCTTAAGGGTCACATGGGATCTGCAATTAAATTCAATATCGGACTCGTGTTCTCGGCATGCCAACAGGCTGCCGGAAGCTGAGTTTGACAATAGCGCGGCCGGCCGTCAGAACAATCACGCTGTGTATATTTTTTTTGCAGGCGAAGAAAGCGTGAACGTGAAAGACGAAACCTGCAACGACGAAGAATGCCAACGATATGGTAAAGTGAATGTATTGCTTTATTTATCAGTGTATGTGTATGTGCACGCATGTAGTCTGCGCACAACCAAAAAAAAAGCCTTACAGTATTAGCGATTCAATTGAGATAGCGTCTAGTTTGTTTGTGGGTAAATGCTTTATACCTATACTCATGCTGTGCATTTCTAAGGAAAGGTCGCCTGTATACAATCTGTAGACCCGTATAACACCATCCGTCACACTTTTATAATGCACAACAAAACAATAATCACACACGCACACACACACACACACACACACACACACACACACACACACACAGACACACGCGCACACACACACACACATGCACACACACACACACACACACACACACACACACACACACACACACACACACACACACACACACACACACACACACACACACACACACACACACACACACACACACACACACACACACACCCACGCGTGCGCACACAAAGTCAAGGCTGGTCCACCAACCGAAAACATTCGATAAATGCGTGCTTTAGAAGTTTTCACATCACTGGAAGTGAAAGAACGCAGTTCACGGGATCGAAACTCGGCTGCCGCTGCCGTATTTTCCATGAAGGCAAAAATGCTTGAGGCCCGTATGCTTAGATTTAGGTGCACCTTATCAAAGACCCGCAGGTGGTCGACATTTCCGGAGCCCTCCATTACGGCGTCTGTCATAATCATATGGTTGTTTTGGGACGTTAAACTAGAACAGCTACTATTATTACTGAAATGGAACTGCGCAGGGGACGGTATACTATTAGTGGAAGCAAGCAGGACCGGCGCACACTAATAATTGCAGCTACTGAAAACATCAGACTTCGAGATCTGACGGCATACATCCGCACACGCACTCAAGAGAGGGTCACACACCATCTTAAGAGCCCTTTACCTAGTCCGAAAATTCATGCTGTTTCTTTATGTAGATAAACCTAATGTTATCTAATCCACTTATCAGGACGGATGCCCAGAATTACAGGCGCTTCTAGCATTTCACATGCCCTTTGTCCTCCGGCATGCCACAGAACTTTTGTTTCATCGCTCAGTTGTTTGTCCACGCCTGTTCTGTCTGGTTCTTCTGCTTGTTCCCAATATTTTGCGCAGTTTTAATTCGATTTCAATGTAGTACCAACTACCACGCCATTGCACATTAATTTCACTTGCCGGAGGTTTCAGACGCTGGTAGACGGCGCACTGCATATGAATACTGTTAGTATTTATTCACGCGACGGAAACATATGTTGTAGGGCGTTTAAACAATGTCATACGCAATACTTACACAGCTGCTACATGTAGTTGTGTGTTGTGTGTGTTGGTACTGGTTTATCATTTAAACAAACATATTGCTACATGCATGTATACTGATATTCTAGGGGGCGACGCGCGTGTGTGCCTGACGAGGAAGACGAAGGGTTGTCTCCGCTCGATCGCTGGTGAACCAGGCACGCCATTACCGCTGGTTTGGAATATATCTAATCCCCAGCCTCGTCGTTACGGCGTCTCTTCTTTTCCGTAACATATTTGGTGGAGGTGGAACGTTCCCCGTCTTCACCACGAAGCTTCGCAGTGGCCGCACCATTCAGTCTCCGGCCATGGCTACCAATGACAACAGCCTGTCAGCGTCTCCCTCTGCAGCTCCAGCCACTACATACCTGACGATGCCCACCCCCCGTGATCCAGGTACATTCTCCGCACAACCTGGGCTCGACGTCGACTACTGGCTCCGTATGTACGAGCGTGTTAGCCACACACACCGATGGGACCCTACCATGATGCTCGCCAACGTAATATTCTACTTGGACGGCACCCCACGGGTCTGGTTCGACGCCCATGAGACCGAGCTCACCAGCTGGGATACCTTCAAGGAGCGACTACGCGACATCTTTGGGGACCCGTCCGGTCGCCAAATGGAAGCACGAAAAGAACTCGCCACTCGTGTGCAGTCGTCAACAGAGTCGTATGTCTCTTACATACAGGATGTCCTCGCGTTGTGCCGAAAAGTCGACGAGCAAATGACAGAGTGTGACAAGGTAGGCCACATACTTAAGGGTATCGCGGACGACGCCTTCAATTTGCTCGTCTACAATAACGTCACAACCGTAGATACGACTATCAAGGAATGCCGTCGCTTCGAAATGGCCAAAAGCCGCCGTGTTCTGCCTCAGTTTACGCGGCTACCTAACACGGCTGTTACATCCACTTGCACCGATCTCGGTGCCGCACCACCCATGCAGGACAGCGTGACACGAATAGTTCGACGGGAGCTTGAGGCGTCAAGTCCAGCACCATTTCCTCCACATCCGCTCGATCATGGCGCCGCAGAAACGCCTCCGCCGGTCTCCGTTATTCAAGCCGTCGTGAGGCAGGAAATTGCAAAGCTTGGTTTTCCTGTGGCCTGCTCTGTGTCCCGACCCGTCTCCAGACCAATGACAACAAATGCACCACATTTTATTCCGCGATCCCGCAATCCGGCGGAATGGAGAACTGCAGACGACAAGCCGATCTGCTTCCGCTGCCACCGAGTTGGCCATATCTCCCGCTACTGCCGCAGCACTTGGACGCCCTCAAACTGGAGTCAATTTTCCTCTAATCGACCGTACGAGGACTCCCGTCGGTATTCGCCCAGTCGTGTGTACCTTTCTTCCGACATCCCCAACAGCCGCTCCACTGCTCGTTCGCCGCCACCTCAACGTCGCCGTTCCCCATCGCCCCAACCACGCCGCTATCCGTCGCCGGTCAACTGTGGATCCTCTCGGACGGAAAACTAGATCATGCAGCTCCGGGAGGTAGTGCTGCATCGCTTGCGAATGATCCAAATCCTCCATTGACGCTCCCCACCGATACGAACTTGATTGAGGTGTATGTGGACGGTATTTCCTTGACGGCGTTAGTCGATACCGGAGCTCAAGTGTCTATAATGAGTGCTCATCTGTGTCGCCTGCTCAAAAAAGTCCTCACGCCTGCAGCAACTAAAGCCCTCCGTGTCGCTGATGGTGGAACTGTGGCCATCACTGGAATGTGTACCGCTCGTGTTAGTATTGCCGGCCGCCATGTTCCCGTTTTATTTACGGTGCTTGAAAATTGCCCCCACGACCTAATCTTCGGCATGGACTTCCTATCGACGCATTCTGCCCTCATCGATTGTGCCGCCGGTACTCTCTGCCTAGAACTTCCTCTTCTCTCGGATTCTGACCCTGAACTCCCGAACAGCTTGTGCACCACTGACTTCTTCCGGATACCGCCTAAAGCTCTCACATTCATCGAATTGGCAACACCCTCTCCCGTGCTTGACGGTGATTATATCGTGACGCCGATTACTGATGTTCTCCTGGCGCGTGACATTACTGTCCCACACTCTGTCGTAAGCATGGCATCTAACCGAACATATTTACCTGTTATCAATTTCGGTTTCATAAAACAAGTGCTACCCCAAGGAATTTCGGTCGCCACACTAAGGCCCTTAATTGACGACCACGTCACTTGTTTTACGGCAGACGTATGTCCCGAGCACTCACATCACTCGCAGGATGTCACGTGCCTCGATGCGACCTTACGCTCCATGATCGCCCCGGACCTCAAACCTGAGAAGTCAACCGCGCTATGCCGCCTTCTGGCTTCATACCACGACATATTCGACGTCGACCACCGTCCACTCGGCCAGACTTCACTCGTCAAGCACCGTATTAACACAGGTGATTCTCATCCCATTCATCGGCGACCATACCGGGTGTCTGCCACCGAGCGTAAAATAATTCAACAAGAAGTCACCAAGATGTTAGCCAAAGGAATTATTGAACCCTCTTCGAGCCCATGGGCGTCCCCCGTTGTGCTCGTTAAAAAGAAAGATGGCACGTGGCGCTTCTGCGTGGATTACCGTCATCTGAACAGAATCACGAAAAAGGACGTTTACCCTTTACCCCGCATCGATGACGCTCTCGATTGTCTCCACGGCGCCCGATACTTTTCCACAATAGACCTACGTTCCGGCTACTGGCAGATTGCTGTCGACGAAAAAGACCAAGAGAAGACTGCATTTGTAACTCCAGACGGCCTATATCAGTTCAAGGTTATGCCATTTGGGCTATGCAACGCCCCAGCCACGTTTGAACGCATGATGGACTCTCTGCTGCAAGGGTTCAAATGGTCAACATGTCTTTGTTATCTTGACGATGTCGTTGTATATTCCCCAACATTTGAGACCCACCTTCAGCGTTTGTCAGCTATTCTCGACATATTCCGCACTGCAGGCCTCCAATTGAACTCGTCGAAGTGCCGCTTCGGACGCCGGCAAATTACAGTGTTGGGCCACCTTGTCGACGCCTCTGGTGTGCAGCCGGACCCCGAGAAAATTCGTGCAGTCACCAGTTTTCCTGTACCCCAGTCAGCCAAAGACGTCCGGAGTTTTGTAGGACTTTGCTCCTATTTTAGAAGGTTTGTGAAAGATTTCGCAACCATCGCTCGACCCCTCACAGAGCTTCTAAAGAAAGACGTCACATTTACGTGGGGTACCGACCAAGCTGCTGCTTTTTCTCACCTAATCACGCTACTGACGACTCCACCCATATTGGCTCACTTTGACCCATTCGCTCCGACGGAAGTTCGAACCGATGCTAGTGGTCACGGAATCGGAGCCGTGTTAGCCCAGCGCCAACGGGGACACGACCGAGTTGTCGCCTACGCTAGCCGCCTCCTCACAGCTGCTGAGCGCAACTATTCTATTACGGAGCGTGAATGTCTTGCTCTTGTTTGGGCAGTCTCAAAGTTCCGTCCATATTTATATGGCACTAATTTCACTGTGATAACTGACCACCATGCGCTATGTTGGCTTACGTCACTGAAGGATCCTACTGGCCGGCTCGGGCGCTGGGCTCTGCGACTCCAAGAGCATACCTTTACGGTGACGTACAAGTCCGGACGCCTACATCAGGACGCAGACTGCTTGTCGCGCTACCCGGTCGCTGAGTCGAGCACTATGCATGACACCGACACCGAGCCTTGCGTCTTTTCCCTTTCGCAAGTGACATGCATCGGTGACGAGCAGCGCTATGATGCATCCTTGCGTGCTATCATTGAGAGCCTCGAATCACCATCTTCCAGTCAGTCCTATCGCTCGTTCGTGCTCCACGATGGTGTATTATACCGCCAAAGTTTTGAGCCGGATGGACCGGCTCTGCTGCTTGTCATTCCGAAACACCTTCGTTCGGAAGTTCTACATGAACTTCATGACCTTCCGACGGCTGGTCACCTTGGTGTGTCACGCACTTACGACCGAATACGCCGACGCTTCTACTGGCCAGGGCTTGCACGCTCAGTCAGAAGGTACGTTGCGGCTTGTGAGAAATGTCAGCGCCGCAAAACGCCATCGACACTTCCCGCCGGACGCCTTCAACCACTTGATATTCCGTCAGAACCGTTCCTCCGCGTTGGCTTGGACCTACTTGGCCCTTTTCCCTTGTCTTCCTCGGGTAACAAGTGGATAGCCGTGGCCACCGACTACGCCACGCGTTATGCCATCACACGAGCTCTCCCAACAAGCTGCGCCACAGATGTCGCCGACTTCCT
Organism: Rhipicephalus annulatus; assembly: GCA_013436015.1. Classification (NCBI taxonomy): domain Eukaryota; kingdom Metazoa; phylum Arthropoda; class Arachnida; order Ixodida; family Ixodidae; genus Rhipicephalus; species Rhipicephalus annulatus. The sequence continues at coordinate 41,427 of WOVY01006047.1, read as the reverse complement.
CCTCAAGGACGTGATTTTGCAACACGGAGCCCCACGGCACCTGCTTACAGACCGTGGCCGCACCTTTTTGTCGAAGGTCATAGCCGACATCTTGCAGTCCTGTAAAACGAGACACAAGCTGACTACGTCATACCACCCGCAAACCAATGGACTCACGGAGCGCCTAAATCGAACTCTTACAGACATGCTCGCTAAGTATGTTTCTACCAACCACACCGACTGGGATCTCGCATTGCCGTACGTCACATTTGCCTACAATTCTTCGCGCCATGACACTGCCGGTTACTCTCCATTTTTTCTGCTGTTTGGTCGAGAACCAACATTGCCTCTAGACACCGTCATACCGTCTCCTGGAGTACCTACCAGTGAATATGCCATGGACGCTATCACTCGGGCCGCTCACGCACGCGAAATCACCCGTACTCGCCTTCTTACCTCTCAAGAGAAGCAACGGCGCTTGTATGACCAACGACACCGCGACGTACACTTTCCACCCGGTTCTTTGGTACTGCTCTGGTCTCCGACCCGTCAAGTCGGCTTGTCAGAAAAACTGCTTGCTCGCTACACAGGCCCATACCGTGTCCTCCGTGTGGTTACGCCTGTAACATATGAAATTGGTCCTGCCACCCCATTGTCTTCATGTGCCCAACAGGCTACCGATATTGTACATGTTGCGCGCTTGAAGCCCTACAACTCTCCTAGTGACGTTGACATCTAAATGCGCCGAGACGGCGCTTGCGCCGCCGGGGGTTATGCTACATGCATGTGTATTGACATTATAGGGGGCGACGCGCGTGTGTGCCTGACGAGGAAGACGAAGGGTTGTCTCCGCTCGATCGCTGGTGAACCAGGCACGCCATTACCGCTGGTTTGGAATATATCTAATCCCCAGCCTCGTCGTTACGGCGTCTCTTCTTTTCCGTAACAATATTAACAAGGATCGAAGAAGAGACCAAGGCAGCACGAGCGCAAAATCTCAACGGGTTTAATAGTTTATATAAACAACAATAATATTTATATACATCATCAAGGCAAACACACACTGTAATTGCTAAACACATGGTCGTATTGAGATTCCGTGACCCACAATCTAATTTACTTTTATATGGTCAACAAAAAGCAGTGTCAGAAGGCCTAAGTTACACGTGCAGCTCAAGAAGGCGATTACCTCGTCTCATGGCAAAATTAAGGCTCGGCTGACACAGTTAATTGTCGCCGATGTTACGACAGTGAAACTATTGTAGCTCGGAGCAAGGTATTGTGACCCGAAACTATCGTCGTCATGTTCCAATACGCGCTTTCTTCATCCTCATTTGCTTCGCTCCTAAAACACGTGCGCCGATTTCTTCGATGTGGCCTGCTGTAACACTGACGGGTGAGAGAACGAAATAAGATAGAGGAAGAAAAAAAAGAAATACCGGGAGACCAACAGAAAGAAAAATATGACGAAAGAAAAATACAAAAGTTCTTGCCCCAAGAAAGATTGTATACGAGGTGGTATTTGAAACCACGTGCCAAAACCTGAAGGCGAACGTCCTAACCATGCACTCGTCTACCCAGGCACGGTAGCAGAGCATAGCATACCTTTATATAGTGTAGTATGGCAAGACGGTCAGAAAGAGAAGTGAAGGTGACGAGGAGAGACATGAGGGTGAATAGGAAAAAAAATAGGAGGCGAATTGTAAATCTTAGCCTAAATAGAATGAAACACAGACAGAGAACGGAGCAGAGAAATAGATAAGATCAACAAAACAGGAAAGGAAATAGAATCAAATATAGAAAGATTAGCATGAAATAGGGAGAAAGATTGACAAAACATGAAAGAGATGGAAAGGGAGAAATAGAAATGAGTAAATGAAAACATAGCTGATCCCTATGCAATTGAAAAAAATATTATATAACTGTGCTAAAGACGAAACACCAGATGCGCTTCTCATTATTAATTACTTCATCACAGGAATCCGTATAACACGAAAGCGTAAGTGTCTTCACAGAAGTAGTGCTTATTGAGTAGTGATTGTGAGAGTTTTTACATTGCTATTGGGGTTTGGCAGCTATAGCACCGTTAGACGCGGACGCCTCCATGTTGACGCCTAGTGGCCCATCTCCATCGCAACGACTAATGCCCATTATTATGATTTAACCATTGTGGTAGCTGTAGTGCTTAACCTATACTTGAATACAGTGCACAGTGCGTGAATCACGTGCAAAGATGGCATCAACAAGCACGTAATAAACACTGCTACTCGATATGCGCTTCTTCAAAACGTCGTCAATTAAAGACGGAAACGGCATGGTGTCCGCTGCCAAGTAATAGGGCAACCTACACCTGTTTTTATACTCTACCACGCTGCGCGGTAGCGACACGAGAAACATAGAAACATAAGAGACAGAGACGCCGAAATTCTGGAATTAGGAAGCAAGCATTTAAAAAAAGAACTAAGATAAATCTTAATTTCAGAAGACTAAAGTTAATGACTATGATTCTGCATCAATGGTATGTTTTCTTTCGTTTTCTTTCTTCTTTTTCGACATGTGCCTCGCGAGCACTATTAGGTTGTTATTGGTTGCTTTTAATTCATTTTTCATTTTTTGTGCTCGAGAGTTACACGTGCATTTTTTTATCTAAAGTGTTTTACGCCGGGGTCCCCTAAGGCTTTACTCACGTACTTCCGTCACGGATATGGCGTTTGTAAAATTTACATGAGCAGCACGTAAAGAAGCAAACCAGAAGAAATAACTTTGTAATTTTAGAGACTCGGGCATTGAACCAACGACCTCTCTATTAGCGTCAATAGGAAGCGTGCGTTAATTCACTGAGCTATAAGCGCATTGCTGAGGCACTCGTTGTACACGCTTTATATGTCTTACACTCCTCCGCTGTGTACCCGTGCTCTCCGTTTGTCGGGGTGGTGCCGCCACTCAAGAGCGGGGAAGATAATTACTGCGTTAAGACACCAACTAATCTTAAGAGATAACGCTGCGGTAGTCTCGGTCGTTTGGCACCTCCATGCCAGCATTGGAACGGACGTTGTGGCATCCATCAAAGCCTGTCTAGCTGACGTTGGCTCTGCTTCTAAGTTGTCTCCGCAATCAGTTCCGGCAAGGTTTCTGGGGCTGATGTGGCAGGTCACAAGTGTAGTCTGCAATTGCGACTCCCTCTACGCGTTTATTTGACTCGGTGACGACGCAGTTACGTGCTTCGTCTGTCGCGTTGCGCTTGCGTGTGCAGCAGGCGCGTAGCCAGAAATTTCTTTCGGGGGGGGGTGGAGGGGGGCACCACCTTGATTTCGGGAGGGGCAGTTCTTAAAATAGCAATTTTCGCTCTCTATGCCATGGCGAAAAAAATTTGGGGGGGGGGCACGTGCCTGGTGTGCTACCTCTGGCTACGCCCCTGGTGGGCAGTATAGTGCAGCTTCGGTATGTAACAATGGTTATCTCCGCCATCTAGTAATATGAATGTGATGTACCGACTACGAGAACTGTTGCAATAAACGCCGCTGAAATACAACGGCGTCGACGGGTAAATGTCGCAGAAGTTCGTTGCAAGATGGACATACCTGGGGAAAGCGGGAGGCCTTCACGCATTGACGGCACAAGCTGAGAACTGTCTCTCGCGTTTGTGAAGTTGAGCACATTGCGACCCACCTGGCTGCCTTACAGACACTGCTGCAGTACCAAAATGATTGTACCTTCACCGAAGTGACCTATCAGTAGGATGCTGCTCGCCAACACGATGCTACATGTCAAGCACATATCCAAAGGACGGTCATCGACCCGGAAATCACGCTCCTTCGCTGCGGCAGACCGTGAGTTCAGAAACGATTGTGGGAAAGCTCGTTCGGTTCCGCTTGCACGATTTGCGAATGCTGCAGTGCAAGTGTGATTTGCGCGGTGCTCCGGTGCGTGCAGTGTCTTCAGAAAGTGTATGCCGGTCGTGAGTCGTTGGTTGTCGCTGCGAAGAAAATGTTTTACCAGGTATCAACATGGCTGCATCAGCATCTAAGGGTGCTGTAGTCACTAAACAGCAATAGACATAATATATTAATGTGTATTGAACATTGAACTGCTTCTATGAAGACACGTTTCACTTCCGTGCGTTATACCGATTCATATGTCAGAGGGACCAACCACATTTTTTTGTCTTATTTGTGCTTCTATTTTTTAGTGCTAATCACTATTCAAACTTTATAACATTCATGTTTTTAAATGCGAAACATTTCTTAGCGAACTTCGGCGATTTAGAGCGTATCTATCTATCCATCTAGCTTGTGACGCTTGTGACTTTTAGCTCTCCTGGCCATTTCGATAATGGTATCGGTACCAAACTTGGTAGGGCATAACATGACTGTATAAAGAACATATCTGACAAGTAATGCCATGAAAATCATGACATGTATGTCATTAATGTCATAATTTACGTTTCATGGTCTTGCAGCTCTTGTGGTCGTTTCGCTCACATGGCATGTTGCAAAACTTGTATGGAGTGACATGATTGCATGGGGAACACAGGCGACGTACCCTAACATGAAAATCATGACATACGTGTCATGTAACAAAATGACTACATGCCATGCTCATGATACGCTCGCAGCCGTTTCGCTAGCATCACATATACAAAATTTGGTATAACGGTACGTGAATTGTTCACGAAGGTATGATACTGGTGATTGATTGATCGATTGATATGTCGGGTTTAACGTCCCCAAACCACCATATGATTATGAGAGACGCCGTAGTGGAGGGCTCCAGTAATTTTGACCACCTGGGGTTCTTTAACGTGCACCCAAATCTGAGTACACGGGCTTTCAACATTTCCGCCTCCATCGGAAATGCAGCCGCCGCAGCCGGGATTCGAACCCGTGACCTGCGGGTCAGCAGCCGAGTACCTTAGCCACTAGACCACCGCGGTTGGGAATGATACTGGTGCAAACGTGGTAAACATGAGATGTGTGTCATGTAACAACATGACTACATGCTACGCTAATGATGCGCTCGTGGCCGTTTCGCTAGCTTCACATCTACCAAACTCGGGATTACGTGACGCGAACGGACGGCATAAGTAAATGACGCATCCAAACATAATAATCACCACATGCGTTTCATGTGACAACATGACTACATGCCACACGCTCGCCGCCATTTCGCTAGCTTCACATATGCCAAATTTGGTATTACGTGACGTCAATCAATGATGAAGGTATGTGACTAGTGCAAACATGATAATCGTGAGATACGTGTCATGTGAGAACATGACTACATGCCACAGTTAAGGCGCCAATACATTTTGACGTGACGTCGTGCGCGTGCTCGCCGGCGTTCATTTCGTTGTGTCACACCGGTGTTGCCACGCCGGGCGCCGGTCGTGCCATATACTCGCAGGCGCGCGCTGCGCTGCGTTGCTTTGACGCATGCGCGTTTCCGCGCATCCGGCATTCTCCGTCACGAAAAGAGGGAGACGCGGTGTTGTCTGGGTATGCATCGGCGCGAATTGCGGCATGTCGCATTTCCCGCCGACGGACGCTGGTCGCGCCTGCGTCAAACCATAGAGTGCTCGCGTTTTGCTAACGTAGCGTCGCTGTGCCCAGCGTGCGCGCGCGCGCGTCAGCGCTACATTGGAGTATATTGGGCCCTTCATGATGCATCCGCGGCCGTGTTGCTGCTCCTCATTTACCAAATTTGGTGTTATGTGACGTCGATGGATGACGAAATATATAAGTGGTGCAAGCATGATAATCCGGAAACGCGTGTCATGTAAGAACATGACAACATACCACGCTCACAGCGTACTTGTGTGGCCATTTTGCTAGCTCCCGTTATACTAAATTTGGTATCACATGACATGAATAGAATACGAAGGTAAACTACACATCCAGGCATAATAATCATGACATGAAAGTCATGTACAGCATCATTTACTTCCACCTCATAACGTTGTGCTGATTTTAAAGTGACAAACCAACCTTTCTTATTCGTGCTTCGCGTATCATCGATTCACACTGTACGTGGGGTCTGCCAATTTTTTCTCTTTTGCGTTTTTTTGTTTTTAATTTTGATGAATTGTACGTCTCGTTTAGGCAAACAAGTGTAGAGATTTATTTCAATGTATGCTTTTACGTAAATTCGTAAATGTCATCTTCCTGTTGTTGTTGTTGTTGTTGTTGTTGTTGTCGTCGTTGTCGTCGTCGTCGTTGTCGCTGTATGCATGGATGGCCTAGTCAGGCAATGTTTGCCTTTAGCCTTGTATCCTTGAACAATTTCGGGTATTGTTATAAAGAAAGAAAGAAAGAAAGAAAGAAAGAAGGAAAGAATGAAAGAAAGAAAGAAAGAAAGAAAGAAAGAAGGAAAGAAAGAAAGAAACGGTTACAGTGCCTATGATTCCACCAGGAATGCGCAGCAATTATTACTATTTATTTACTTCATATTTTCGCAAAAAGCCCAAGGGCTTTCTTACTTGGCTAATACATAGGGGGCTGGCACAAATGAAAAACAAATGAAAATTAGAAACAAAAAAAAGTAATACCGGTGCACGAAATTCAACTGTGAAACATGTTAGGAAAAGAAATGAAGATTTATAAACTATAGAATTAATGAAATTAATACTCAACTATAGCAGGAACTTCTGTAGAGCACAAATTTGAAGCTTTTTTTTACTGTAGAGCACAAATTTGAAGCTTATAGACATTTATTATGATAGTAAAATACACTTAGTAGTAGTGGGTGCATGCAATGTAATATTAAAATTGCAGTGATGCATTTCATAATTAAACATTTTAAAATTAGATACTGGTTGACGGTGACAGGTAATAAATAAGTCATTATTATGCAGTTTTGCAGATAACCAAGCAGATGGGAAATGCGACACCATGCGAAGATTTTCACAACTACGTATGTGGTAACTGGCAAGGCAGCAAAGAACTGAAGCCAAAAAAGTTAAAGACGAAAGCTATTGCAGACCTTATACGTAAGTATACCACATTGTTTGTATCTACTATGTCTGATATCTTCAACATGTCGCCGGGAGTATGACATGGTGTTGTTGAAGTGACAAAACGAATAAAAACTGAGACACGGAAAATTTTTAACTGGTGATATTACTTCACAAACAAAAAGATTTAGCCAACGGTGTCATTAGGTGCATATAACGAAACATGAAAAACACTACATGATTGTTAACAAACGGAAAAAAGAAAAGTTATTTTCAGATGGGGATGTTGTAGTTGTCCATGTAGTTTCATGTCTGTAACTAAAAAAAAGAACACAGCACGAGCGCTACTTTCAACTATAGCTTTTAATGAGCGAAACACCAGATATTTAGGTGTAGCCACCGGAATGAAAGAAAAGGCAGAAAAACAAACACAAAGAGCGTGGTAAATCCCGCCGTTATAGGAATCGGTTATAGCACGAAAGTAAGACTTGCGCTTACCGAAGCAGTTGTATGTTTACTGATATCAGAAAGCTTGCACAATGGCTTTTGGTGTTTGACCGCCCTGCAGCGCGCCATTGCGGCCTGCGACAATCCGACCAGAAAAAGACGACGATGACGACACACTAAGCACGAGATCCTCCTGCTATAATAACCAGAATGCGTTGTAGAATACCAAACCCTAATATTTACATGCGCAGAGCGGGCTTGGCGGTCTCCTCTTTTTGCTTCTATATATATATTGCAACGAACATGAAACTATCGAACACTTCTTGTTGAGCTGCCGACGTTTTCCTCAGACAGAAAACGAAGTATCGAAATTAAATTGCGGCAACGGGGTCTACCAGTTACATCGGCCAATCTGTTATCATTTGGGGCCTCTGCAATGGGACACTCGAAAAGAAACATTTCCAATGCTGTCGAAACTTTGATATGCGACTTATCGAAAATTTTATATGCTAATTCTTCATTATGTCTTCCTAGTAAAGAAATCTTCGGCCATTGGAATTCTACGCAACATAGTGCAAACTAAAATATGAATCCTTCATAATTAACGTTACATTATATTCAATCTCTGACATCTTTCAGCTCTTACATAATAATAATAATAATAATAATAATAATAATAATAATAATAATAATAATAATAATAGATCCAGTCTCTATGATCCGCCCGACAATTTGCTGATCCCCCTGAGTGGCAGGTGCCGATATTCCAAGGAGCATCATCATCATCATCATCATCATGATCATCATCATCCGGCCACGTTCTTCTTGGTCCATCCTCCATCCTGCTTTGTGGGTGAGTGCCTTCCATACGAGGTCATCATGATCAGATGGTTGCGCGTCTTCGCGTCTGCCTAAATGGCTTCAGATATAAAAATAAACAGATCGCACGTACCTTGGAAATCGGCTGTATTTTGCCGCCGGCGTCAACATCAAGGTCATGCACCGTATATGTATACGTATCAATATAGAAGAAAACGCAAGAAAGAAAAAAAATCTGAAAAAGCACTCCGGCGCGCGGAATCAAACGTGTTATCTCTGCGTCATGAAAGCGCGGCGTTAACCACAGAGCAACTCCAGAGAACGCTCTTTACTGCTCAAACGGCAAGCTGTTTCTATCTACCACTTACCGCTGCTGTGTTTTTTGCAAGATGGCGCAATGAGCGCACGTCGCCACATCGTGCAGTTGCGCCCGCTCTAATCTGATTGATTGATTTGTGGGGCTTAACGTCCCGAAACCACCATATGATTATGAGAGACGCCGTAGTGGAGGGCTCCGGAAATTTTGACCACCTGGGGTTCTTTAACGTGCACCCATATCTGAGTAACGGGCCTACGACATTTCCGCCTTCATCAGAAATGGAGCCACCACGCCGGGATTTGAGCCCGCGGTGGTCTAGTGGCTAAGGTACTCGGCTGCTGACCCGCAGGTTGCGGGATCGAATCCTGGCTGCGGCGGCTGCATTTCCGATATATATATATATATATATATATATATATATATATATATATATATAATTCATAGCCGTGGAAAGTACGAACTTTCTTTCTGGCCTAGTATTATCTATTACAAATTACAGGTGGACAATTTATATATTTTGTGTGTTGCAGAAATCCTAGAGGACGCTCCTGAACCAAGTGAGCAGCCGCTAAATGCATCGGGGAAACTGATTAATGCCTACAGGTCATGTACGAAGCAAGGTAAGAACAAAGAGCTCAGATAAGAAAAATGTACTGTTTTGACTTTTGAAAGTACCGATTCGTCGGTCATGTTGAAATAACTTAAAATGACTAATAAATAAACGAGTGAGTGCGATTCACTGTGTTTATTGATGTGGGAAAAGATAATTGTAGAACTTTTTTTTATATACGATCCACGTTCTTAAGGCGGGTGCAAGAAGCAAGATGTCATGTAGCATGCTTGTTGCCAAACGAGTAATTTATATACTGCTAACGCTTGACATGCAACTGTTTAATTTTTAGGAAAGCAGAAAGGGCTTAAGAATGCAATAAAAGGTATCCTGGCTGTCTCCGGGATCGACATTTGGCCAATTCAAGAAAATGACGTCCCGATATTGCGTAACTACAAAAGGATTCTCAGAAGGACAGGCCCGCGTCCCCTGTTCTCTTACTATGTATCAGGCGAAGCTTCGTCAGCGATGATATGCGTAAGAGCACATCTCATTTTGTGAATAGAGCGAAGCTCCTTTCATGGAATCAGAACGCCTTCATTGAATCTGAGTATTGATTTTTTGTGTGTGTTTGTGTATATTTTCAGATGACCAAGCCTAAAGTGTTTTTTGTGTCGCCAGAGTTCGTAGGTGACTATGTGATTTCCAGTCGACTTGATGAAGGTGTGGAGACAACACCTGACTACAGTAACTACGAATCGTTCGAAAAGGAACAGCATGAAGCTTACAAAAAATTTATAGTGGGTGCAATAAAACTGCTGAATGAAACTCTCCCATCCAGGGAACTGGACGAAACAGCTGAAAATATAATCGAATTCGAGAAGCAACTTGCTCATGTAAGTATCAACTTGAAATAAGTAATCTTTAAAACATGATGACAGTGATGGGCTTCTGGTGGCTGACAGCATTTCTAATGATGTGCTTGTAGGTGCTCACACTGTAGTCGGATGCAGCTTGCGAGCTGGTTGCACCTGTTTTCTACGAAGCAACTTGACACTACGAATAAGCAGATGATGAATTATGAAAAAAAAAAACGTGTGAATGTGTGAATATGCACAAAACTATGCACATTTATTGAAATTGCGGCGCGATTTTCATGGGTGAATGTACAAGTTACAAAGCAGGTGTGGCAATGGAGGTCTTTTTGCGTGATATTCAACGTCAATTTTAAGATTAGGTTGTTTAAGTGAAAAGAAGTTATCTTGTCCCTGTCATTGTTACTCATGACGTTTTACGTCTACTTCCTATAGTATGTAATGTAAATTTCATCTATATGCAACAAAGTCAAAGAAAATCGACGCAGTGAAGGTCTATATAAATGGAGTTCTCCTTTCCGGTGTACTTATTTCTTAGCGAACTTCGACGACGTTGAGCGTATCTATCTATCTATCTATCTATCTATCTATCTATCTATCTATCTATCTATCTATCTATCTATCTATCTATCTATCTATCTATCTATCTATCTATCTATCTATCTATCTATCTATCTATCTATCTATCTATCTATCTATCTATCTATCTATCTATCTATCTATCTATCTATCTATCTATCTATCTATCTATCTATCTATCTATCTATCTATCTATCTATCTATCTATCTATCTATCTATCTATCTATCTATCTATCTATCTATCTATCTATCTATCTATCTATCTATCTATCTATCTATCTATCTATCTATCTGTCTATCTATCTATCTGTCTGTCTGTCTGTCTGTCTGCTTCTATCTATCTATCTATCTATCTATCTATCTATCTATCTATCTATCTAATCTATCTATCTATCTATCTATCTATCTATCTATCTATCTATCTATCTATCTATCTATCTATCTATCTATCTATCTATCTATCTATCTATCTATCTATCTATCTATCTGATCGGCTTTCGTTCGGGTGCTCTCGAGGTCACCCCCTTGGCGTGAGCCAAAATTAGCATGGGAGGGTAAAATTGTCTGACGAATATGACGCGCTGGTCAGGACATGAATAATGTCACAACACGTCACGTACGTCGTCAAACTCTTCCCGCCAGACAGTGGCACATATCCACGGGCTGTTATGCGCCGCTGGTAATCGGGTATGTGCCAAAGATGGTTGGCACTTAGTATCGACCCCGGAACGACGAGAGCACACATGGGCAATTTTAACGCGTGAGCGTTAGGAAATACCCGACATCGGTATCGTCGACACGACGAGTGAAAAACAAAAAACAAATGTCAGGGTGCCAGCTGGAATCGAACCTAAGAATTATGCGGGGCAACGAAGAATTCTACCATAGAGCTAGGCGAGGTTTCAGAACTACTTTTTAAATAGACGCTAATCTCTGTGAAACGTCAATAGTGGTTGCAGTGCTATCTACCCAATTTTTTAAAGATTACATATGTACTCCTTTGATACAGCCGTCACGTCGGGTTAACGTCAATTGTGGTTAGTTGCCATGCGTTGAAGTTGATTCATGTAGTAGTGTTGATTCATGTAGCAAGGCTAGCATCTTCGCGAGCATCAGCGCTTCACATCAGCTTCTGGTTTCAGTTGGCACTGTTGCGCAAGTGCAAACAACAGGTTATATAAAAATCTTCAACTCTTCAACATATATGTCTGTGCGTGCAACATTTTTACATATATTTAGGGTCATGTCATGACGCGTCGCTCAATAAAATAATTGCAACAGAGCCACCTTCTCTCCGCATGCTTCGCGTAACGTCGATTCCCAGGTATACGTGGGATTTGCCGAATTTATGAAATAATGTTCGTAAAGAGATTGATTAAAACTGCTAACATTATCAATCGCTTGATTGATTGATATGTGGGGTTTAACGTCCCGAAACCACCATATGATTATGAGAGACGCCGTAGTGGAGGGCTACGGAAATTTCAACCACCTGGGGTTTTTTAATGCTTTGATGCCCGCTGTTTCTCTGGGGCAACAACGCCAAAGATATTAGATTCAGAAAATACACCCTGCTTCGCGTCCCTTCTTGCGCTATATGTAGTAAGAGAGAAACACGACCGAGCGTCTTAGGTTTAAAAATACTCAAACAAATATGCATAGCGTTTTTTTTAGTGTTTTGTTCCAGCGTATGACAAGTGGTAAAAGAAGCTTCGCCAATGCAAGGACATTTATTTGACTACAGCGGAACAGGAAGGTCCTGCGACATCTGTTATACTTAAAATGACTCAAAAAGCGTTTTAGAATAATTATGAGCCCGATATTGGGAAACTTGCCTGCCTAAGGCAAGTTTGCCAACAATTTTTTTCTTGTCTTTAGCTGCGTTGATAAACGTTGATAGACATTTGATTGTGTTAGGGGATTTTAATTGTATTTGTGACCCCAGTGACCCGCTTTACTGCAACAAATAATGAATGGCCATAATCTGATAGATGTGGGAGAGCATGCGCCTGCCTCATTGAGGTTTACGCTTTTTCAGGGCGTCTCTCATGCTCGGCTCGATCGTGTCTATGTCTCTATAAACCTATGGTCGCACGTTCACAGCTATGGTGTAAAGCCTCTATTTTTAACAGATCATTGTTTAGTGGTACTTTCATGGGGCCCTAAAACATCTCGCAAGATTCTACCAAATTGGGAATTATGGAAGCTAAACGTACAGCTCTTACAAGAAGAATGTTCCGTTAAAATAGTAAAAAAAAATGCTCCATGTGGTAACCCAATACCAACAGCTGTCAATTTCTGCTCAATGGTAAATGTTCTAGAAAAAGTGAAGAACGAAGCGATTAGTGCCTCATATGAGCTCGCACAAAGGAAGAAAGATGAAAAATGTTATCTTTACAATTTACTTAATAGGCTTCATGCTTTCGAAAGCCAAGAGCCGGGGCTGTGCGGGGATGAAATAAATATAGTTTGAGCACAAACACAGAAATATGAGACAGAGGCATACAGAGGAGCAATGATTCGTTATCGTGTTATTCGTTTCTTTGAAGCCCACAAAAAGAGCTCTTGGGGATGAAAAGCGATACGCACTCTCCAAGCAGGTATTACAAATTGAGTCAAATGGCTGCATATACACAGACACACAGCAAACAGCAGTCGCTTTTCATGATCATTACAAAAGCCTCTTCACCACGGCTGAGCTATACGGATGACTATAAAGAAAGCTGAACGATTCATTGCTTTAATGCCATGTTTACAGGAAGATGACCACCTCACCATTGATGAACCAATAACTGTGGAGAAAATTCAGATTGCAGTCCAAACTTTGCATAGAAACAAAACTCCATGCCCACATAGCCTTAGCGCGAAATTTTACATAACGTTTCAGTGCATTTCTGATGGAGGCAGAAATGTTGTAGGCCTGTGTGCTCAGATTTGGGTGCACGTTAAAGAACACCAGGTAGTCGAGATTTCCGTAGCCCTCCACTATGGCGTCTCTCATAATGATATGGTGGTTTTGGGACGTTGAACATCACATATCATCAACATTACGTTTCAAAAGCTTCTCATTACAAAACTGCGCGAAAAATCCAAAAGCTTCTCGTTCCTTTCCTTGAGGAACTTTATAAGAATCCTTTGAACTTGGGGAGCTTCCTCCTTCCTTTTATCACTACTTGGAAACCGAAAAGCACCGATAGTGAAGATTCAAATATAGTAACTGGATAAAGGCCTATATCTTTATGTAACGTAGATTATAAGATATTTGCGAAAACCCTCACGAACAGGTTGCAAGCAGTGATTACTAAATGTGTAGATGTCATCAAACATGTGATATATGACGCCATTCTATACCGACGAATATACATGTAGCTCGATCAGTTCTTGAGTGCATTGACGATAGCATGAATCAGGTAGCTCTTTTTCAGATTAGTCTTTCTAAAGCTTTTGAAAAGGTACGACATGATTTTTTTGTTTCGACTGTTCAGACATCTCCAGTTAGAAGATGTACTGCACAATGACAAATCATTATAGGTTATAATAAGAGCACAACAAGATTAATTGTGAATCGCGTGCTTTCAGCTTTCGTCATCACCAGCCTGACTACGTCCACTACAGGACAAAGGTCTCTCCCATGTTCCGCCACTCAGCTCGGTCATGTACTTGCTGCTGCCAATTCATATCCGCAAACTTCTTAATCTCATCTGCCAACCTAACCTTCTGTCTCCCCCTAACCCGGTTGTCTTCTCTAAGAATCCAGTTAGTTACCCTTAATGACTAGCGGTTATCCTGTCTACGCGCTACATGCCCTGCCCATGTCCATTTCCTCTTCTTGATTTCAACTATGATATCCTTAACCCCCATTTATTCCCTAATTCACTCTGCTCTCTTCTTGCCTCTTAAGGTTACACCTACCACGTTTTTTTTCGATTGCTCGCTGCGTCGTCCTCAATTTAAACTGAACCCTCTTTGTAAGTCTCCAGGTTTCTGCTGCATAGCTAAGTACCAGCAAGATGCAGCTGCTATATACCTTCCTCTTGAGGGATAGTGGCAATGTACCTGTCATGATATGAGAGTGCTTGCCAAATGATCTCCATTTCATTCTTATTCTTCTAGTTACTTAAATGTAGTGGTTCGGCTCCGCAAGTATCATCTTTCCTAAGTAGACATAGTCTTTTACAACTTCAAATTCACTATTACCTATCTCGAAGCGATGTTCTTTTCCGTGGTTGTTGTACATTACTTTCGTTTTCTGCAGATTAATTTTAAGATTTACCTTTCTGCTCTCCTTGTCTAACTCCATTGTCATGAGTTGCAATTCGTCCCCTGAGTTACTCAGCAATGAAATCTCATCAGCGAATCGCAGGTTACTAAGGTACTCTCCATTAACTCTTATCCCTAACTGTTCCCATTCTAGGCCTCTGACAACCTCCTGTAAGACGCGGTAAATAGCATTGAGGAGATTGTATCCCCCTGCCTTACACCCTTCTTGATTGGTATTCTGTTGCTCTCTTAATGAATCACTATGGTAGCAGTTGATCCCCTGTAGATTTCTTCTAGGATGTTTATATATGCTTAATCAATGCCCTGATTCCGCAGTGTCTGCATGACTGCTGATATTTCTAATGAGTCAAATGCCTTCTCGTAATCTATGAAGGCTATGTATAGTGGTTGGCTGTATTCTGACCATTTTTCTATTACCTGCTTGATAGTATGTATGTGGTCGATTGTTGAGTAGCCTGTTCGAAATCCTGCTTGTTCATTTGGTCGATTGAATTGTAATGTTGCCTTAATTCTGTTAGCAATTACATTGTAAATAGCTTGTATGCTACAGAGAGCAAGCTGATCGGCCTGTAATTCTTCAAGTCCTTGTCATCTCCTTTCTTATGTATGGCGAGTACTTGAAGAATTACAGGCCGATCAGCTTGCTCTCCATAGTATACAAGCTATTTCAGGTTTAATAGAGGTAAAGTCATCAGTGCGTCAAAGTTGTCCGCTTTCGCCTTTACGTTTTGCAGTATACTTGGAATTGTGCTACTTAATTTTGGTATTAGAGGATGTAGACATGAAGCTGAGGAAAACGAAGTCGTAGCCTACGAAGATGACATAGCCTTCTTCTGAGTAGATAAACTCTGTTTAGTGTTCGGGAAGCACTAAACATCACTATACCTTTCTGAAAAATTTCTGGAGCTAATATAAATTTTGATTTAATATAGGGGATTCTGGATGGTCGCGTGGGCACAAGCTCCCTCATTTTTCGCAAATATACATTGGAACGGAGCTCCAGTACATTATCTTGGTGTTCCTCTTGATAACCACCGTAATAGTGTCCTCATTGGACGTCCGCCATAACCACTATCCGTCGAAAGGTATTAACTTGGCAAGGACGGGATCTTTACGTTTTTTCGGTAGCCAAAGCACGCAGCACCGTTCTTGCATCAAATCTTGTCTACATTTTACAAGTATTGCATTGCTCTCTGTGTGTAAAAAAAGTTGTTAAAGATTTAGAGTACGATGTACTCTACTATGAGAGAGCAGAAAGCCGTCCCGTGGGCCTACTGAACCCTCTCACGTACATATCCAGGCATTTCACAGGATATTCACCTGCTTTATTTGGAATTTTTCACGAGAAGCCATGTGAAGAGACAACCTTTTTCTTCCGCTTGATAAGGGGGCTCGGTCTTGTGCTTTTGTTTCTACGACAACTGGTGATGCGATTTTTTACCTTCAGGATGTGTCACCCGTCTCTTCTGGCTGTTATCTAGAACCGTCTTGCTTACCAGCCCCCTTTTCTTTTTGTCACGGCGAGAGTTTCTGAAAACTCGCAATTGTGGGGTTTCTTGAAAAAAATTGTTGAGGCTGTGAAGTTTTTTGAAAACCAGATTCACTTTAGAATATCTCCACAGTGTAGACAGAACGACACTCACTGCTGCACTCATCAGCCCCTTTTTCTCCGAACCTGTTTACCGGCAGCAATATTTATCTCGAAATGGTCGTGATGTGTTATACCATGTGCATCACGTGTTTATACCGCCAACAGTGAAAAGGTTTTAATTTGAGCTACACACCTCAACATTAGCAGTAAAGACGTGGCTTCATAAAAAAGGCATATACGTGCCCTGGTCTCTAAATTGCACACTGTGGAACGAGCCTGAAAAAATCCAGCATTGTTTTATGCATTGCCGTGATGCGTGTCATTTTTGGAACATCCTTAAGAGAACCATAAAAACTTCCTATTACAGCCCAAGGTTTTAGGCTCTTACCGCTCAAAAAGACCACTAACAATAATGCGCCATACGATATAATTATGTTATTGGGCCTTTATTCATTATGGAGGAGCCACATGATTGACAGACATGCTGAGCCACCACGTTCGACAAAGGCTATTTTCTCAGAAGCGGCAGCCAACTTGATGTGCGTAGTGTTGTGCAGACTTTAGACCCTGTTCCAGAGTGGCTTAGACTTCTGGACATGTGTGTTTGTTTACCGGACTTCGTTGGAAGGTTCGTTGGACTGTATGTAATTGTGTGTTCCGCATGTGTGCATGCGAGCACAATTTTGAAACGTTTAATTGTATACATATATCTGACAACCTTTGATTGCATTATTTTCATGTATTAAAGAAAAAAAAAGCACCAGCGTAGTTCAGTCGTAGAACACTGGGTTGGTACCCAGCGGACCCGTGTTCGAACCCGACTGTGTCATTAGTGCTAGGTTTATAGGGGCGAAGCTCCTTAAGGAGTAGGTCTGTACACTCTCCGATGTATGTAGTATTAGTATGTAGGCTCGGTGGCACATACCCACTCTAGAGCGGGTATGTACCTCAGAGGATGCGAGATGCGAGATACCGGCACTTGGAGTGTGCACTAGATGGACGCATGGACAGACGGACAAATGGAAAGATAGCCTAGCAGACGGACAGACGGATGTACGGGCGCACGGACATACATACAGATGAACGCACGAACGGATGGACAGACGAGCGGACGCACTCATGGACGGACACATGGACAGACGGGTGGACGGATGGATGGACGCAGGTATAGTTGCGCGGATGGACGGAAGCAAGAACGAATGAACAGGTGGAAGCACGGACGGGCTGATGGATGCTTCGCCCCTCTCATCATCATTCCCTTCGTGGATATGCGGTGATTTTTTTTTCTAATTTCGTGCGATGTGGTTACAAACACCGGTGGCGGCGGCGGCTGCAGACAACTGCGCGTGACCTGAGTTGTGATTTCATAACAGCTTTCGCTGTGAAAATTGAGACAGCGATGCACTAGCGGTGCACATTAATAGTAAAGAACAGTGAGAGGCTGCTATGTGCAGCTGGGCGCCCGAGGTACAGGACCAGATCCTATAGATTAAGTCAAGAGGGTAGTGGAGACCTACACTGGGTAGGCTCCTGTGACACACCACCACCGCACCTTTCCCTCTTGGGATAAATGAAGTTTTTCTCCTCCTCCATTGCAACTGGCCTACGCAGGCACCGGAGCCTGAACAAGAAGACACTGAAGCGGCGAGACTGAAAGAAAAAAACAACAACAATCACAGCATATCCACGGAGTGAATACTGATTACTGGGGCGAAACGTACCTTCGTCCGGACGGATGAATGGACGGACGGACGCATGGACGTGTCAGCGATGTCCGAAATCATGGAGTTAAGGCAAGGTTTGATTTGGAAGAAGACAACTGTATTGTGCTGTATAGTTATCAGCGAATCGGCAGTCGCTACATGCAGGAGGAAACGGGGTTCGTTATACGAGCTCGTTCGGATGCGTCCGACGCCACTCGTGTTTTGGCTCGTTCTCCCTGGCTCTGGCGATGCGTTGCTATGTGTTCCCGGCCACAGAATAACTTTTCAGGGGCGAAGCTCCTTATAGCGGCACCCGTTCGTCCCTCGTAGTTGTAGTGAGTAACAATTGTTACATTTTGACCTCCAAGGTGGTGCCGGTGGGAGATTTCTTCTGTGCGTTGTTGAACAATAAACGATAGTGCTCAATGTACATTTTAGTTAACGCGTGCCCCGCCGCGGTGGTCTTGTGGCTAAGGTACTCGGCTGCTGACCCGCAGGGTGCGGGTTCGAATCCCGGCTGCGGTGGCTGCATTTCCGATGGAGGCGGAAATGTTGTAGGCCCGTGTGCTCAGATTTGGGTGCACGTTAAAGAACCCCAGGTGGTCTAAATTTCCGGAGCCCTCTACTACGGCGTCTCTCATAATCATATAGTGGTTTTGGGACGTTAAACCCCACATATCAATCAATTAGTTAACGCTCACGCTGCGATCCCCATTAGCAGCCATTGGCACGTACATTGAGTACTATCTGACAAGAAAGGGTTGCTACGTTATACTCGCTGGGCGTAACCTCCTTGGTTTTAGAAAGGTTTAGCGAGTGTTGGACCGCAGTGCCATGAGTAAAGTGAACTAGTATATACCATGAACTCGAGGTGGTTAAAGGTGGGAAGTAGACCCGAAGCGCAAGCCGTAAGAATGTGTGCGTGTGCCACCTCTCGTTTAGTCCTTGGAATGTCCGCCGGATGGCGGTGCTTCTATATAGGGAATATATGATGAAAAGATGCGAGATGGTGGTACTTGAAGTGTTGAATAGATGAACGAATGGACACACAGAAAGATGCATGGATGGACGCAGGGATGAACGCACGAACAGACGCACGCATGGACAGGTGAATGAACGCATGGACGAACGGAAGCAAGAACGAATGAACGGACGAATGCTTCGCCCTACTCTCAATCATTCACTCTGTGGATATGCTGCCAATTTTTTTTTCCTGTTTTAATGTTCATTGAATCAACGCGGCATGGCAACAACGCCGAGCGGACGCGCTCAAGACTCCTGTGGCGTTTCTTTTGCGGACGCTCAGATACTTCATAACACTCGTAAAATAACGTTGCTATGGTTACAAACTATGAATTCGGCAAATTCCACGTACCTTGGGAATCGACGTTATGTAAAGCATACGGGGGGAAGCTGACTGCGTTATATTCTTTATTGATCGTAACGTTACGAAATGACACCATAGATATGTACACTTGTTGTACGCACAGGCATACATCAAACAGCCGCATGTTTACTGTTGCAAGACGATGTCACTAGGGAGTTTTAGAATAATGTTTGCAGGCGCTGCGGGTGTCGCTGGCATAGCGGGTGACACATGCGTTTTAGAATAGCGTTCCCGCAATCCCTCCTGCAAACCCAACGTCCTCCTCCTGCAAACCACAACGCACAATCGCAGCGACGCCGTAGCCTCGAAACCAGCGCTTGCGGTCCGCACACGCGGCCGTTATTTCGAATTTTTTGCGTGCGGTCCGCGAACGCCGACTCGCGTTACGACGCATGCGCAGTGGCAGCGATCGCACCACAGGTGCTCGCGGTGCGCTATTCCAAAATTACCTAATAGCAACATGGGTATTGGCAACGCCAAAAGAGGTAAGATGATAGGTAGTGCATGTGCTAGCGAGGATGGCGGTCCTGGACACTGCTAAATATATGTGCTTCCGTGGATGGCGCTTCACTACAATAGTCATTTTTCCGACGTGAGGGCTGTATAATAACGTACGTACTGTTTATAAGATTAGATAGTCAGCACTGTAAACACAACTGACATTTCACGAGCATTAGGGTCTTTTTGACAGGTAGTTCTAAGACCTGGCGTGGCTCTGTGGTAGAATACTTGATTGCCACCCACAATGCTGGAATCCCATTCCCGCTGGAACCGTGATATTTATACTATGCATTCTTGGGGTTAACGCTTCCGATGCCAGCCTTTAGAGGCGAAGATCCTTAGGGGCCGACCTATGTTTGCGTCCATCACGCCCCCCCCCACCCCCAAACACAAACCGAAACTGAACACCTGCACAACGAAAAACGAAAACATATGTGTGAACAATCGACTTTGTGTGTAATCAACTACACAGCAGCACAACACGTGATCAACCGCACCGTCCATCCATCTGCACGCGCTTCCATTTGCGCGTAATACGTCCACCTGTCCGTCCATCTATGCGTCTTTCCGTCCTCTGTTCGTCTTTTATACTAGTAAGCTACTTCAAGGTAGATATTATAAACATAAGGACCTATAGCTTCGCCCACTTGTCGCATTCACTTCGTGAAGAGGCACCAATTTTTCTTTACGCTCTTGAACAAAAATTAGCAAGGTCTGTTCGCACCGTTCCTTGGTTGATATAGATTGTCAATAACCTTCAGTGCATAGCGCTTAATTACAGTTTATTTTAACCCCACGTGACGGCTAGCTAGTATAGTTGGAGGGCATATTAGAGGTTAATAAAATCGGATAGCCATCCATGGCTGATATAACTTTTTTAGCGCGCACAAAATCTGAACAAGAAAGCGCTCGTCTGTTTTAGCGCTTGTCTGTCTCTTTCTTGTCCAGTTTTTTGTGCGCGCTAAAAAAAGTTACGTCATGGATACACACCGACTCGCACAGCTATTTGTTTTACTGGATAGCCATCATTGGATTCGTAATTCCCGCTTCACGAACATAACAGTCTGTTTGAAAAGCAGTTGCGATATCTGGCGTTGCTCAGCGGTAAAATACTTGGTTGCCACGCAGAATGCTAGGGTTTGATTCCTGCCGGGACCCTGACGTTTCGTTTTTACATTCGTTGGGTTAACACAGCCGACGTCAGGTTTTGTGTAACGCTCCCGCGTTAAAATTACCTAGGTGTGTTTTCACCGTTCCCGGGTATAGATATGGAGTGTCAATCACCTGTGGCACATACCCGCATACGAGTGGCACATACCTAACGGCGGGTATGCGCCACACATCTGACGGAAACGGCTCGACGACGCACGCGACGGGATCGGGACAATATCTATATCATGACCACTGAGTCATATTTGTCAAATTATTTTATCCTGCCATACTAATTTTAGTTTACTCCAAGTTAAGGGGGTGATTACGGGAACACCCAGAAATAGGCAGATAGATACGCAGATAGATGCCAAAAGTGCTTGCAATACGCAAAAAAAACTTTGAATTTATTAATTGTTTCGGAAAAATTATGTGATGCAAGATGGTACGCTAATTATAGCAGGGGTAACGCCTAGAGCGCTTGTGTCATAGACATATACAAAGCTGACCTTTCTTCTCTTTCTTGTGCCATTTATTTTTTTCAGTTTGCTTCCCAAGCCCCGATGAATACAACCAATATGACGCTTTCGAGTTTCATGAACACTTTGGGCGATGCGGTAAGTTGTCTTTTCCTACCTTTCCGCTCATATAGCACACTTGAACCTTCACGGTTTCCTAATATTTATTTCTATTGATAACATACTTTTGCTGCGCATGTTAATGCTGTACGCGTTTTCTTAATACGTTTCAATGACGAAAATTAGGCAGATTCCATGTACTTTGGGAGTCAATGTTATGCGAAGCATGCAGACAGAACGTGACTGTGTTGTAATTTCTTCATTGTGCGAAACATTACGAAGTGTCACTGGAGATATGTACAAGCGCACTTTGATACACTTTGAACCACCGCATATGCCTCCCAGCCTCGACCAGGGGGCGCTGGGCCGCACGCGTTTCGCCGCCTTTCTAGCAAAAACTGGTCGCTCGGTACCCCGCTCCCGCCCTCCTTCTATTCCTTCTATTCTGAATGTTCATGTAATGTGTGCCTTCACATTACGCGTAAACATGGTCATGGTACCGATTGAAAACACTGAAGTGAGCACCAGAACGTGTGTGGGCTGCCACAGGGGCGTAGGCAAATTTTTTAATATTTTTTTTGTGGCCGGGGAATTGGAGGAGGGGCACCACTATAATC
The DNA here is from genome assembly GCA_013436015.1 of Rhipicephalus annulatus. NCBI lineage: Eukaryota > Metazoa > Arthropoda > Arachnida > Ixodida > Ixodidae > Rhipicephalus > Rhipicephalus annulatus. Next base: position 19,102 of record WOVY01006047.1, on the reverse strand, counting down.
TTAAATGAGGCCCGGTCCGTGGACGTGATCGAGCGTCATTTTGCACTCTGTATACTACGGGGTAAAATATTCGAAAAAGGGAGGAGGGTGTGAGCCCGGTGTGCCAACTCCTGGCTTTGCCACTGGGCGGCATGAACGTTGTATGCATTGCCCTGCTAAGCATAAGATGTGTATGCATAGCCACTTTCCACTGACTACAGGGGGAACATAATGTGACATGCGCAGTTGAGATGGGGCATTGGCATGCTAATGTTTTTGTAGTATCATCCCAAAATCAAATATCAGTCATGCTGTACTAGCCCATCGAGCCATTTCTTTCTGTCATTAAATGGTAGTAGTGTAAATGAAGTGGGTAGATCACTATTTGTTTTCTGCTGTTAACATGAAGTGAGTGTCTTTCATATTGCTCCTGTAATACAGAAGCATCATCAGAAAATTGCAAGCCCTTCTTGAGTCACTCTGATGAGACATTTTGTCTGTCTGTGACAGTCTGTTGCCACAGAACAGAACATGAATGGCTCAACATACTCATGAACACCCCAAGAAGATGATGACTTGCAGTGTTATTACTTTTGTAATAAGTGAAATACTCTATCTGTAGGTGTTGTCTCACTAGAAAATTTTGCTTATGAAAAACCACGTTTTTGAAAAAAAAGGTCTGATTTTATTTGCAGTAAATTTATATCTTGCGCATGGTCTTTCCTTGTCTTGAACCAGACTATAACAGCATTCTTATACAAATGCAATATCGATTTTAATTATTATTTTAATGCCACCACAGTGAGAACAAATAACAGTAGATAAAAATCCACCTGTGGTATTTATTCTTCTCACAGTGGTGATGCATAGTGCCAAATTGCATTCGTGCATTTATTGAGTGTAAATCTTTACAACTGTAGAGGGGGCTCTAAAACCAACAAAACAAAGTCCTGGTGGCTGACCATCTGCCACTACATTTTATTTAAAAATGTATAACACAGTGATAAAGTGTCAAAAGGTCAGCACTTGCTAAAAAGTATAAAATGAAATGACACGTAAAGCTGCCCAGTATCTGTATTTTATTCTAAACTAAACCAAGATAATGCACCGATTAAAATTTAAAATGGGTTCAGTGGTGTCATAGAAAAAAAGGTTTACCTTTTAGCACACGTGCATTTCTTCTAGCAAGCTGCCTAAATGGACAATGAGATGGAAGCTTGCAACAAACGACATAAGATAGAACATTGAGCCACATGTGCTAGCATGCTAATTGTGAACTGCTGCAAGTTATGGACAATTATTTCATTAATTTTGTCTGAATAATTTTTGCATCCTCTAATGAAAGATCATAACGGTTGCATTACGCAAGGTAGTTTGTTAGCAGCTTACACAGGATATAGCATTGGGTACGCACAAAAACATGTCAAATTGTTCTTGGGTTGTAGTATAGACTCACAGTTCTTGGGCACCCCTTTAAAACAGTGCAGAATATGTGGCATGCAAATGTGATACTGTGAGCATGTTTTACAGTAAGCTATTCATATAAACAAGTATTATGGAAACAGCCCCATCAGCACCATAAAAACAATATAAGACTATGTGTTGTTATAAAGCCACAGCAACGAAGCCATTGTGCTAAAGGTCAATTGATCGTGCATTCACATACTCAATGCAAATCCGCTCATCAGAAATAATGCTTCATTCCTTCCCAAATTGCCTATGCTACAGACCACAAACAAGCTAAAGGATATGTTTGAAACACCTAAAAAATTGACTCAGCTTGAATGTGCGAGATCATGTACACTCACGTTTGTATGTACATTGTGATTATATTGCCCGCTTTCCGCTTCACGAAGTGATTGCTTAGCAGATCGCAGTTTCAGTAGGTGCTCTCTTTTTTCACCCAATTTTAAGTGAACTTCGCGAATATCACATCCGTGTCCGTCGGTAATGGACGTGGACCCCTACGGACCTCCGCCAGTTACGGCGGCGTCGGCGGTGGCCGCATCCAGGAAGCGTACGGGACTCTACAGCGACTACGACAGCGAGGGCACTCTTGTTTACTCAATGAGCAGCGAAGAGCCTTCTGACGATGACGATTTTAAGCTGGTGCTGAGCCGTAAAGCGAAGAGGCGGAACGTCAGAACATCTTCGTCATCGAGTACGTGTAATGACAGAGTGCCAAGGAGACCCGTGACAAACACTATCCTTTTGTCCCTGAGGTATCGGACGGTAACATGAAGCGCCTCAACAGGCAATCTGTTTCGGTGATGCTGGAAGGACTCGTGCCAAACGAGATCACAGACATCAGAGTGAACACGCGTAAGAACGTATTGGCCATCGACGTTTTGCATGCTGCGGCACTTCATGTACTGCGCAACGTCAACAAGTTGGGGGGAATGAAAGTTCGCTCCTACATTCCTGTGAGCTCTAACGTCGTCACTGGAGTCATCTAGGATGTGGATACTGCCATTACCAGCTCCGACGTCGATGTTCTGGTCAAACCGGTAAATGAAGCCAGCGTCCTCACAAAAGTTGTCCGTTTGGGAAACTCACGCTGCTTGAAGATCATGTTCAAGGGCGACTCTCTTCCTTCACACGTAAAGGTGGGCCATTTTCGGCATTCAGTGCGACCTTTCATACCGAAGCCCTTACAGTGTTATAAGTGCATGAAGATGGGCCACGTGAGAAGCGTATGCGAAAATAGGACGGTGTGTCCTCGTTGCGCGGAAGCCCATTCTGCGGATGACTGCGAAGCAACTACCCTCAAATGCTCGAATTGTCATGGGTCACATGCAGCTTCGTCAAAAGAATGCCCCAAAATTCAAAGAGAAATAGCGGTACTGAAACAAATGGTCAGAGACAATTCGTCGCATCGAGAGGCTGCCAGGACCGTCCGAAAGAGGCATCATCGTCGCCGCAGTTCATCAAAGAATGCCGCAGACGCTGCATCGAAAGCACCACCCTTCTTTTCCACCGCCCTTGCCTCCCAGACCGAAGGCGGCCAGTGCGGTCAACAAACCAACGAGCAGTACTGTTGCAGATGAATCAGTTTGGGCTTCATTGCCGAAATCACAGCCACCTGCAAATCCCAAGCGCACGTCGACAGTCACATCACTCCAGCCAGCCGCTGACAAGCTGCCTGAGGAGGACACAGAAGTCATCAGAATGTTCCGAACACTGCTGGATGCCATGCGAAAGCTGTGCAGCAGCCTGAAGTCTCCACTCGCTCAGAGTGCACTACAAGTACTGGATGCTCTAAGTTCAGTATTTGCAAGTCTCCAGTAGCAACCATGGCTCGACCAATTTTCTACTTCCGCAACGAGGTCCGACAAGCGTCGATAATGCAGTGGAACGCGAGAGGCCTTAGATCCCGCATCTCTTCGTTCCATCAGTATATATTCATGAATCGTATTCCTATGATAGTTATATGTGAACCAAACGTGCAACAACCTCCTAAACTATCAGGGTATGAATCTTTCGTTTCTTCAACGTGCAAGGAACGCAGCAAGGTGGTTGTTTGCATTCGCACAGATTTCACATATGTGCATGATGCAGTTCAACCGCATGATGACAATCAATATGTCTGCTTACGTGTTAAAAAGGAAAAAGTGTCATTCACACTCATTGGTGTCTACATATCACCATCCGGATGATTTGAACAAGACCGACTACGAGACATACTGACAACAACTACGGGCCCGTGGGTTATAACTGGAGACTTCAACGCACATCACTTAATCTGGGGTAGTTCGACGATCAACGCTAAAGGAAGAAACCTCGTGTCATTCGCTTCCAAGCATGACCTATGTTTCTTAAATGATGGCAGTCCTACATACCTGCGGGGCCTTACGTACAGCAGTTGCCTCGATTTGACTCTGGTATCCAGAAACTTCCGGTCGCAAGTGCACTGGTTTTCAGACATCGAAACGCATGGGAGTGACCACATTCCAACTTATATGCGAATAAGGGGTCCTACTAACTCCTTTCCTAAGACCACAATACGAAGAATTGATTGGTCCAAGTTTCAGCGACTCATGGAAAATACATGCCATGAAGACCCTGACCAGAACTTGGAGAATGTCATCAAAGAGGCAATGAGGGAAGCTTCCTGTCTTCTCTCGTTCACCGGCAAGCGTTCAGATTTCGGCGTTGAACTGGAAAAACTGTGCGCGCTTCGCCGAAGGACGGAAAAAAAGATACAGGCGGACGAAAGCAATATGCGACTTGAGGCTGGCACGACGCATACAGAAAAGAGTCCAACGACGTTTAGACAAACTTGAACAGGAACGCTGGAAATCATTCTGCGAATCATTGGATCCCCGAAAGCCGTTGTCACGCATCTGGAGCACTATTCGTGGCCTGCGCTCGACTCCCCGACAAAGACATCCTTTCACGGCTTTAGCCCTACATTCAGGCCACACCCAACTTGAAGTGGCAAATGAGTTTTGTACGCGAATCGCTGGTGTGTCCGCCTTGTCCGCTGGCACTATTATGAGTGTTATCCCTGAACCCCGCATCTACGAAATGGACAATCTTTTCACTATAGAAGAACTTGACGCATCTTTGGCGGCTTCCCGACGATCATCTTCATTAGGACCCGATGGCATCACCTACGCCGCTCTAGCCAACCTTCAACAGGAGGCAAGGGGACAGTTGTTAAGCTATTACGACCACTCATGGCTGGCGGGCAATGTTCCCCAGGATTGGAAGATAAGTCGACTTGTGCCACTACTCAAAGCAGGAAAGTCACCATTTGATTTGGCATCATTTCGCCCTGTTGCCCTCGCAAGTTGCGCAGGAAAAGTCATGGAAAGGATGACACTTACACGCCTGGAATGGTACCTTGAGCGCTACAACGTATACCCAAACTGCATGACGGGTTTTCGGCGAGGTAGGTCATCTCTTGACAACGTAATTGATCTCTCAACATTTATCCAGCAACAGAAGAGCCTCAAGCGCATACCACTGACACTCTTCCTCGACGTCAAAGGGGCTTATGATAACGTAACACATAAAGCCATCCTAGACTCGTTGGAAGTTGTTGGAATCGGTGGTCGGATGTTCCAATGGATCCAGGATTATTTGACGAGAAGGTCGTTTTTTGTACAAACCTCAGATGGACCTACCACCAATTACTATGCCTCCCGTGGCGTCCCTCAGAGCGCCGTATTAAGTCCCAGTTCATTTAACCTCGTGATGGTAGGACTTCGTGAAGTTTTGCCAAGTACCATCCTCATATCCATATATGCTGACAATATTTGTCTATGGACTTCGGCTGTAACTCGTCTACAAGTACGTGCAAGAGTCCAGCAGGCTGCCACCCTGACATGCTCATATCTCCACAAGCAAGGTCTTTCCGTCTCAACGGAGAAATGTGCATTGGTTGCGTTTACCCGCAGAGCCATGACACAATACCCCCGTTACCATCAATGGACAAAATATTCCATACCAGAAAAAACCATCGCTTCCTGGGTGTGATCATTGACAGGGACCTTTCGTGGAGTGCCCACTGCAATTACCTGAAGAGAAGGCTAACTTCCATTGTCCATATAATGCGGTTCCTCTGCGGAAAATCTTGGGGCGCATCGATAAGGTCAATGATACAGCTATACAGGGCACTGTTTCTGGTATTTTTTGCGCTACACCTTGCCGTTACTGGCAAGTACGTGCAAGACGAACATCCGCACTCTTGAAAGTCTGCAAGGAAAAGCACTACGCGTGTGCTTAGGATTGCCGTGATGCACCTCAACCTACGGGGCAATTATGATCGCAAGAGAGCATCCAATTCGAACATACATCACCACTGACAATTTGAGAGCCCACATAAGACACCTCTGCCGAGTTCCTGGCCACCATGTTGCAGTGTTGCCACTTCAAAGACCACACGCGATCTTTTCAAAGATTATTTCTGCCCATAGAGAATGCCTCCCTTTTGGCTTCACTCCCGCAACAAGACCAGCGTCACTTCCGTGGTGCCTACAACAACCACAGGTGTGCCTCACTATTCCGGGAATAACGAACAAGAGCCATCATTCAACAGTGGTCCTACGACAGGTGACATCGTCGCTACTCAACGAAAAATACGGCCAGAGGACCTACATTTACACCAATGGATTGGTCTCGGCTGACAGCTCCACAGGTGCTGTTGTCATCCCGGCGTACGAGGTCACTATAAAGCTCAAACTGTCACATAGGACAACATCCACAGCAGCGGAGCTTGCCGCCTTACGTGGTGCTATACTTTATATCGCGGAAGCCCGACCTCAAAAATGGGCTGTGTTCTGACTCCAAGGCATCCCTTCAGAGCTTGCAATCGGCTTTACGACAGAGGGAGCATCAACAACTAGTGAATGAAATAAGAGAAGTGATTCACGAAGTTTTATCGAAAGGACATGACTTGGTGTTCCAGTGGTTACCGGGACATTGTGGTATTGTCGGTAATGACCTTGCTGATAATGCTGCCCGATCCGCCCACGCGGACGCCCAGACAACCCCAATTCCGTTGTCGAGAACCGACGCTGCAAGGGGCCTTCACTCGTTCGCTAACACCATGTCGGAAAATTGGCTGAGTGACCCCAGTGTCAGGAACCGCCGCCTACAAAAATTGGACCCATCGAGAAAGCTTCAAGTTCCATCGGACCTCTCCCGCCAGGATGCAACTTTACCGTGCCGCCTGTGGTTAGGAGTAGCTTTTACAAAGGCATACTCCTTTCGCATAGGAATGGTGGATAGCTCCCGATGTGAATCGTGCGACACTGACGAGACAATAGAACATCTACTGTGTTCATGTGAACGTTTTGCGAGCGAACGCAACTTGCTACGCGAAACGTTGGAGACACTAGACAGTAGACCTTTTTCCGAAGAGAAGATACTTGGCTCATGGCTCTACGCGTCACTGGCCAGCAAAGCGACGCGGGCACTGCTAAGTTTTCTAAAGACGACCGGACTACGCGACCGCTTATAAGCGTGCAATGGACAAGGTCACATCTACACACACGTTGCCCTTCACTTCTCTCTCTCTTCTCCTTTCACCCCTCACCCCTTCCCCCAGTGCAGGGTAGCAAACCGGACGTGCGTCTGGTTGACCTCCCTGCCTTTCATTTCTTCCCTTCCTCCTCCTCCATCAAAATAAAACCTCAGCTACGTCCAAACACGAGCTTTTAAGCACTAAGCCTGACAAATCATGAGAGTTGTAACTTATTGCACAGAAAGCAACCTTAAGTGGGTCGTCGAGGATGACACTGTGCACGTCATGCTTACACTAGTCGGCATGCATGTTGTAAGATGCCTTCTTTGCAACATATTTGCCCATTCATTATTTGTAGTAGCACCATGGTGTCGCATCAAACACCAATAAAAACTGTACTCAATGAGTAATTTTTAGTAAGAATCAATCCAAATCAGTTTTCTCAAAACCCGCCTGAACCCAAGCCGAAAAATATATGTAGCCAATTTAGAGCAAAACGTTCTAATGTAAGACATCATACTGCACCAGCAGTACCACAACTGAATACATTACTGAAGTTATGTTTTTGGAAGTGCGTCTACAACCACATTGCCCATTGCTATACCAGTTTTTGGTTTGAAAAAATTAAAGCGGTTCAATGCAAGTGTAAACAGCATATGTTGCCACTTACATGGTGAGCTCAACTTTAACAATTCTCGTGCAGTGACGTTTTTGCATAGAAAACTGGCTTCCAGAAAATTGCAGAGGGGGTTACTAATAGCAAACAGTTGCCAGCCATTCAGTAAGTACACCTCTAGAGGCAGTGCCAGCAATGGTGAGGAGGTTGTGGGGGGCTGGAGACCTTTGAAAATTTCCACCTGCCCCCCCCCCCCCTGTCGCCACGAAAGGAAACATAGTGAAACGCAGCACAGAAGTTCTCTGCGTCCCTGCCCCCTGAAGGAATTCCCGTATCATGAGTGACCCCCCATAGTAAAAAAATCTATGCGCCACACCTGTATGCCTTTGTTTTCTGCTACTTGTAACTTTATTGTCGCATTGGTAGAGCGACCGCCCCATTGTGGCCTCGTGCCACAAATGGGTGATTGTCTAGTTTCCCTTTCTGAACCCTTCTGCCCTCTTGCAGGTTTCCACAGAACTTATTTGCATTGCTTTGTTGTCTCATGTTATACAAAGCAATTTATTATTTCACAAACATTAACAAGCTTGCATTTCTTCATAATTATGCATTAGGCTGCACTCTCCAAAGGGACCTTGTGTTTCAAATTATGCATGCTGCTTTTCTTGCATGTTTTTCAGTAAAGGTGACAAAATCAAAGCATTTCAATCTAAATAATTTCTGGCAACACACGTGACATGTTCAAGTGCGAGTATTTATTGGCCCAAAATAAAGAACTTCTTGTACACCCTTGCAGTGTGCACATTACTGTAATGATAAGAATACAAGGGTGTTTTATGCTTCCTGAGGACCAAAAAAAGAGATGTACATTCATACGAAAAAGTTTGCTTTCATGCGCAACCAACACAAGTAGTGTTGACCAACATCTTACGCAAAGTGAAATCTTACATTGCATTTCTACATTAGGACAAAACTATTTACTTTCTTGTGGGTACTCGCATACTAGTCATAATATCTGCTGAAGTCACTGTAGTGCTCAGATTCTAGTGTTACGGCCTATGTGGTTACTGTAACTCATAATGATTCCTTCAAAGAACATTGGTGGCGGCAACGTATGCTTTGGTACCACGTTATGTCAGCAGAATTTTCACTGGAAGGAGAAAACCACCATGCTATGCGAATGAAATATCACAAGGTATGACAGTAATTGTAATCTGCTTTCATTTTTAATTTTTATGTTTGCCAGCACTTGTTTGCTAGTGCCAACCTTGCTCATTTTTTTTGCAAACACCTCAAGATTATGCAAGGAAGACGTTGCCACGTGAAACTCAGCTTATAAAATAATCTTACAGGACATCTTCAACTCAGTGTGCACTCAAGGAACAGTGCATCATAGATGCGTACACTTGTATGAAACAAACTGAGTGGAAACTTTGTTTCGTACAAGTACATGCATCGATGATGCACTGTATATTTTCTTTTTATCAACTTCAGTGTGACTGACTTAATGCTGCCGCAATGTCACATGTGGTGTACGCTGCTGTTGGCAGCAGAAAATAGACTTTCTTGTTGTATTGCTTTCCGAACAAATTCTGTGCTCAATATTTTTAGCACTCCAAATCATTGCTTCCAAAGAATTTCACTTAGTGAATGTCTGAAACAATTGTAATAAAATTCGGTTGACTTTCATTTCTAGAACGTGCCTGTCTAAACTGAGCATTTGTTTAGACTGGAACAATCTAATGAGCATGTCTTCACCAGTGAAACAATGAGGATGGTATGTGCCCATTGGGTATCTCTGGCGAGGCAGTTGTATGTAAATTCAAATGCCTCAGGAGAAAGGGGATGCATTCTGACAATGCAAGGGGACAAGAGGACAGTTATGTTGTCATAAAGTTAGAGGCTTTCGGCATGCAGTGTCACATCTACGACATCTTCAGTCAACTGACTGTTTCCAAGACCTGGCTGACTGGAGACGTGTCTCGTCGATGTGCCAGGGAATGCAGTATCTGGGGAGGAGTTTAAAAAGTAGGCCAGTGGTGCATCAGCCAGACTAAAAGTCTGTCCAGTGTGTGTAAGAAACTTTGCTGTTACGACGAAGGATCGTTTGTAGTTGTTAAGGAGCAGGCCAGCTGACAGTCTTCCTTAGTGTAATAAGAGTGTGGTAAGAAAAACGCTGCCCTGGAGAGTGTGCGTCATGCTTTGACGTAGAAAATCGGTGTGCGGTGCCGATTTAGTATTTCAGGGTGCGCGGGAATCATCATGATGGTGATAGCGGTAAAACTATGAGCTCGCCTATGCGCGTGCTCGTGCGCGTACCACGTGAAAAGCTCCCGAGCCACGGGGACAGCTCGGCTAACCCCAGAGAGCAGAGAGCAAGGACAAGTTCGGGCCACGCCCCGGCTGCTCGTTCTGACCCTCCGTGCCCGGGCCTCGTCTCGGCGTTGAAGTCCTCGGGTGCGTCCTGGACTGGGCGTCGCCCCACCTCACCCCCACGTTGGTCTGAAGCAACGTTCGTTACGGCCAGCTCCTGTTCTGGTCTCGGAGCGAGACGCTGTCCCAGGTCTGTTCGCGGCAGTCGGCGGTACGCTGTTCTCGGTGGTGTACAGGCAAGCCCAGGCGTTGACCACCGTACTGGGATGCCCCTGGCGGTTATCTTCTAGACCAGGCCCCACATCGGTACGAACTCCGTAAGCACAAGGCACACCGCCTCCTCACTACCAGAGAGCTCAAGGTCAAGCGCAACGTTCACGCCCCAAGAGTAGAATGTGAGTGGACGAACAAGAACATTAACTCCCTTTCGCGTAGGACCGTGAACGCGTGTATATATGTGTGAGTTTATGTTATGTGTATCCCTTTGTCCGTTTTCGTGTATATAAAAGTCTCTCGTTGTCCTATAACGTCCTCTGTCCTCATCTGGCTCTCGGCAAGAACGTAAGGCCGATCTATCCTGGCAGGCTCGCCAAAATTTGTGGGCAACTGTGGGCACAGGTTAGCCAGATGAGGACAGAGGACGTTCTAGGACAACGAGAGACTTTTATATACACGAAGACGGACAAAGGGATACACACAACATAAACTCACACATATATATACGCGTTCACGGTCCTACGCGAAAGGGAGTTAATGTTCTTGTTCGTCCACTCACATTCTACTCTTGGGGCGTGAACGTTGCGCTTCTCTCTGGTAGTGAGGAGGCGGTGTGCCTTGTGCTTACGGAGTTCGTACCGATGTGGGGCCTGGTCTAGAAGATAACCGCCAGGGGCATCCCAGTACGGTGGTCAACGCCTGGGCTTGCCTGTACACCACCGAGAACAGCGTACCGCCGACTGCCGCGAACAGACCTGGGACAGCGTCTCGCTCCGAGACCAGAACAGGAGCTGGCCGTAACGAACGTTGCTTCAGACCAACGTGGGGGTGAGGTGGGGCGACGCCCAGTCCAGGACGCACCCGAGGACTTCAACGCCGAGACGAGGCCCGGGCACGGAGGGTCAGAACGAGCAGCCGGGGCGTGGCCCGAACTTGTCCTTGCTCTCTGCTCTCTGGGGTTAGCCGAGCTGTCCCCGTGGCTCGGGAGCTTTTCACGTGGTACGCGCACGAGCACGCGCATAGGCGAGCTCATAGTTTTACCGCTATCACCATCATGATGATTCCCGCGCACCCTGAAATACTAAATCGGCCCCGCACACCGATTTTCTACGTCAAAGCATGACGCACACTCTCCAGGGCAGCGTTTTTCTTACCACAAAGAGGCTACAGGCAGCGCTGTGCACTCTGATCGGTCAAGGCTGTTAGCCAGGAATGTTTAAAGTGTACCGTCAATCTCTATTTGAAGGTTATCACGTGAGCCACAACCAAGAACCACAGCATTTCCGTGTCCCAGAGTACACTTTCGAGAAGAAGGTGGTATTACGCAAGCTTCACACACTCTTTTTGCTGTTCCTTAAGCAGCGATCACTCCCGCCTGGAGAAGCTGTTTAAATGAAGCAGTGCCTAGCACCAGCTGTAACATATTTTCCCAAGTAATTCTGTAACCAGCTGCGCAGACAAAAGTCCACGAAGAATACACTTGGATTGCAACGAAGGAGGGGCTGAAAACTCAGAGAAATTAAAGGTGTGCATTTCGTCTCATGGATGATTGTTGTAGCATGCAACAGGCAACGAGGGAGAGAAGATTGCAGAATCTTGATTTGAACTGTTCATGCAACTAGGCCCTGGGAAGTTAGGCAAGTCAACGGTCGCACGGCAGCTTTCATATCTCATGCAACTATATAAGTGTGTTGATAGGCACACGTGGAGAATACAGAAGATCCTGTTTAGTGAAAAAAAGGGGATCCCTGCAGTTGGTCTGGGCCAGGTGTTGACCCAGTGTGAGCTCATTCGAGTACAGCCAAGTCATAACCTTGCCCTATCGTGCGCAAGGCAGATACCCAGACCCACTGCCCCAAGCTCGACAAGAGCAAGCCTCTACCTCAACCTCAATCTATGTGTGTTATTGTTGCCAACATGCTTCACACCCGCCACCAGGCCTTCGACTCCTCCTTAGTGCCTGACTCAGGCTAACAACAGGCATACCTGTCATCCAGAAAAAAGCAGATATGTCGTCACGTGCTCTTAGGCAGCTTGCTCTACTCTTGTTATACGAGACGTATCAAGGCTGTATACACGTATACACCGATGGCCCTGTTTTACAGAAGAGTTCAACGGCATCTTTTGTTATACCAATAAAAGACACAACAAGAACATTCAAGACCTCCCACCTTAAGACATCAACGGGAGCAGAGCTCACAGCTCTTCGTGCGCATTACAATTCATCAGCGATCAACAGCCATGAAAATGGACAATTTTCAGCGACTCAAAGGCGGCACTGCAATCCCTTCTATCACCTTTATACCACGGCCCGTACGAACTGCTGGTATTCAAGATTGCAGAAAAGCTCACCAATTCATTGAGAAAGGACATGAAATAGCCTTTCAATGGCTTCCAAGTCATTGTGGAATAAATGGCAATGAACGAGCCGATCGAGCTGCCCGTTCTGCCCATACTGAAAGCGATCATATCGATTCCGCTCTCCAGAACTGACGCTCCACGAAAACTCCGCATGCTTGTTTGCAAGCGCACCACGTCACAATGGAACGAGTCATATTCCATCCGTGTACGGTTATGTACCTTAGACCCAACTCTCAGTCTTCGAATTCCTTCAGAATTACGCCGACGAGACGCTACTATGCTGTGCAGATTATGGTTGGGCGTCGCATTTACCAATGCGTACGTGTTCCGCATAATAATGGCTGACACTGCTGCATGCGACCATTGCGGCAGTGACGAAACAACTTGGCACATTCTGTGTGAATGCCCACAATACTGCTCGCAGAGACAGTCACTCTGCAATGCACTAGATGAACTGGACAACCAGACCCTTTCGGAAAAAAAAAAAGGATCCTGCGCTACCGAAAGGCTGTGAAGGTGCTCCTGCGCTTCTTGCGTTCAACCGGCCTGTCCAAACGACTGTGATCGGAACTCCCTGAATGTGTGTGATTGTGAATATTTTTCTAATTTATTTTATATCTCTCTATCTCTATCCTCTTTCCGACCCTTTTCCCCACCCCTGTACAAGGTAGCGAACCAGTTGTTCTAGGTTAACCTCCCTGTCACTTCCTTTTTGTTTATTTCTCTCTCTCTCCCCCTCTCTCTCTCTCTCTTGGACATGTAATTTACCTTCGTCGTCCATTCAAGCCACGCAATACAAAATTTGATATATGTGAAGCTAGCAAAACGGCCGTGAGCGCATCATGAATGTGGCATGTAGTCCCGTTGTTACATGACACGCATGTCATGATTATAATGTTTGGACGTGTGTCACTTGTGTTCACCATGTAGCGCGTCACGCCATACCAGTTTTGCAACATGTCATGTGGCCAAAAGCACCACAAGGGCAGTAAGACCATGAAACGTAAATCATTACATTCATGACATACATGTCATGACTTTCATGTTACGACTAGTCACTTATGCTCATCATACAGTCATGTTATGCCAATATGGAAACCGCCAGGAGAGCTAAAAGTCGCAGGTGGCTAGACAGACTCGACAGACAGACAGACAGACAGACAGACAGACAGACAGACAGACAGACAGACAGACAGACAGACAGACAGACAGACAGACAGACAGACAGACAGACAGACAGACAGATAGATAGGTGGATAGGTGGATAGATAGACAGATAGATAGGTGGATAGGTGGATAGATAGACAGATAGACAGATAGACAGATAGATAGGTGGATAGGTGGATAGATAGATAGGTGGATAGATAGATAGATAGATAGATAAATAGATAGATAGGTGGATAGATAGATTGATAGATAGATAGATAGATAGGTGGATAGATAGATAGATAGATAGATATATAGATAGATAGATAGATAGATAGATAGATAGATAGATAGATAGATAGATAGATAGATAGATAGATAGATAGATAGATAGTCACCGAAGCTCGCTAAGGAATGCTTCGCATTTAAAAGTAATCCATAGACATCGAACGCGGCATTCTTCTGACCTCGCACTCTTCTGGCCATTTTTCTTTATTTTTCGCCAGTGCCCTACCCCCCCTATTATACAGCCCGCAAACTTTGTAGTACAGTTTCGAGCACATGCTGATTTCTTCCAGAGGCATCGAAATTTTAACTGCTTTAATATAGGTGGCGCCAATGTACAGCGAAATAAAAACCCTATTTGAAAATAAAGTGGCCTGGCGTTGACTTTGCCTCTTGTACTCCTTGACCCGACCCGAACGAACGCAAAGTCATATGAAAGTACAAAATCATTTTTTTTGTCACCACATATAGCAGCTTCGCCAACAGCGTGGCAGCGTTTTCAACCGAAAGAAAAAGCGCAGCGGTGCGGAGAATAGGGCGGGCCACGCTTACCTGTGGAAACACGCGCTCTCCGTGCTATTGGGACGGCCGAAAACATATAGTTTCATACAATATTATTGTATGACACTCTATGGCCGGAGAGTAACCCGACGCGCACCCACAATCTCGGAGGCCATGAGCTGGCTATTGTAGTTTATTGCTTAATCACTAGATAGCTCCAAGTAACACTCCAAGACGAAGGTGTTGATGTTTAGGCGCAGTCCATGTGTCCTTTGTCGCGTACGCTAAACTAATACTGTAAGAAGCAGCCTCAGCTGTAATGTACGTAGCGCGCTAGCCGTTGCGCACATATCGCCTTGCACGCGCTAAACCAAAACTCTCTATTGTCTGGTTACCCTGCACGTGCAGCGTCACCTGCGACATGCTTCATAGGTTTAAAAAGATTGTAAACAACGTTTTCATGGTATGAATCTTAGAGCCGAGAGCGATTCATGGGCAACCTTTGTGGGATAAAGATAGTCAAGCACCATGTCTTTGAGCGAGTGCTATGTACATGCCGATGGTGAACCACCGCCTTTCGATGACATTAAAGTGAGGTGACGGTGCGAATTCTGTATGCATGTTACCAGTAAAATGCGCATTTGCTGCGGCATTCGTGTCTTCTCGGAGCAGTCGGCAAACCACCATCACGCTTTCGCGTGCATTTGTGTATAGCGTTCGGATTTCTATTGCTTGAATCCCAAGTTTGTCACGCGGCTTTCAATTTATTAGGAGGTCAGTCTGAAGAGACTAAACTAACGTCTGCCCTGTTGAGTCTTTGGCACCATTTCAAGGCGGTGTGTTCAGTTTCATAACTGTTTCACTTTTCCTGGGGTTCTCAATGGATATTAACAAGGTCGTATCGTAAGTTCAATGGCACCTTGAATGTTTTTTCAGCTCCTTTGAAAGCACAATGATGCGCACAAAAAAGGTATTCTATGTCCAAGGCCTTCTACCTGGCCCACCGAATTTTTCCTCCACCCAGTGAGCAGCTGAACAGGATGCAGGTGAAGGCGCTACGACAGCTGCAGACGCACACGTATCCCAACACACCACTGTTTAACAGACTATACCCCAATATATATTCGACGAATATGTGCAAGATATACCATAGTGAGGTTGCCACATTAAATCACATGCTCTGGGACTGCGCTAGAAATCCACAAGGTGCTAAATCCGGAACCCTTCCGCCGCGGTTGGCCGCTGCCCTGTGCAGCCCTAGCCTCGGTGACCAACTCTGGGCCGTCCAGCAGGCCCGCGAGGCGGTGGTCAGGCAAGGTCTTGACGTCCCCACGCGGGAGACCTAAGGGTGAAAGCTCTACCATACTACCAATAAAGTTGTTACTAACAAATGTCCACTTCAGCCATGCATGTTTTTTCAGCGCATGTTTCTTTTCAGATAATATCCACACCTGATCATGCAGCATGTTCACTGATTTGAATGTCGATTTGGCAGTTTTGACAGCTTGCTTGATATTCGTCATTTTATACAATATTCGCTAGGATCGAGCATGTTTTCGTTATACCAAGATTAGCCCCTTGCAACCGCGTTAAATATCGCGAAACCACCGAAGTTTTTTTATCTGCCTTGGTTCTTTTTTTCAACCAATTTTCATAGCAGCAGCTGTATATCGCCGGCGGCTCGGGCGCATGCAAGGATATAATATTTTACGTGCCAAAACCATCATATCATTAGGAGGCACGCCGTAGTGTTAGACTTCAGATTGATTCCGGCCACCTGAGCGTTTTTTTAAGTGCACCTACATCTATTTGAAGTGTATACGGCGGGACGACAACTGACAGAGGGTGCACAGACATCGAGAGTCACTTCTGTTTTCATTGAGCATCATACCACCGTACGCTTGAAGTATGCAAGACCAACACGCCCGGTCTATCATTCTTGCACCAAAACTGAGCGCACTGTTACTGCGTTTCGCTCCCGTGGAAATGCAGCTGATGTATGTGGGAATCGAACTCACGACTTCGATCGTATTACATCACTACACTTTATTATGCTAACTTATCGGTGGGTGTTGCATGCAAAACCTGCCAGTATAAACGCTCAGCACGACCCCACAGCATAAATCTCTTTACACTGAGTGGTGACGAGAAGTCTACAGCCATCAGCTGAATAAATTTATAAGGAGGTAAGTCTGTGAGACTCCAGATGCACGGTTCACATGGCAGTATTTTAAGTGTATTAGGCTAGCAAGCTTCGCCGCTTTCGCACAAACAATGGTTGTCTCAGAAAGCAAATCCGCAATCGCGAAATTTACATGGTTGTCTATTTGCTATAGTTTCAGTTTACAAACGCGCTTTCTTTTATTATGAATCCGGCCATCGCGTTTCTTTCAGTTAATTAATAGTTTGTAGTACTGTGCATGACGAAAATTTTTCAAGGTAACGAGAACGCGGTGTGTCGGTGAACTGCCGTAATCCACTCTTGACGCCTTTGCTTCTCGCAGTGCTCGCATAGAAAATGGTAGACCTTGACGGGAAGTGTTCAGGCCTTCGTCATGTTTCAGCTTTTGTAGCAGCTCACAAGCAGAAGTATAGTGCATGCCTGCCTTCCAGGATAACGAAGGAGCGGCACCCATAGCGCGCAAAATGCGACGTGAACGCATCAAGGAACACGTTTTCCGTGCGTGCAATAGAAAAAGCCCAGCAAGCGTGGCCCGTCCGAGCGACCTGTGCTTTGCATTCTCTCCGCTAGGGCGGAAACGGGCACTGTGCAAACTTGAGCCTGTATTCCCTACATGTATTATATAACCAGTTGTTTACAGTTGTGTAACAATCCCAACAACAACACGAATATTAGCAACACCAGAAGCGGTAAGTTCATATGAAGGGCTGGTGCTCGCGAGGATGGCAGGCCTGGACACTGCTACATAAATAATCTTCAGCGGATGGTACTTAAAAACCTGACATAACGGCTGTAATATAGGGGTACACATGTAACTTAATGATATTGGATAGCCAGCACTGTAACCCCAGTTGACGTTTCACGAACATTAAGGTTTATTCCACAAATAGTTCTAAGACTTGGCGTAGCATTGTGGTAAAATGCTTGATTGCCGCGAAGAATGCTGGGGTTTGATTCCTGTTGGGGCCCTGGCATATACTAATTGCATTCGTCGGGCAAACGTGTCCGATGTCAGCTTTTTCTTAATGCTCACGCGCTGAAATTGCCCATATGTCTGTGCTCGTCGTTGCCGGGTATATATAAACATGGTAGATATAAAGGTATTGTGGCACATACCCGCATACCTGCAGACACATACCCACCCGCGGGTGTGTGCCACACATCTGGCGGAAAAGGCATGACGACGTACGTGATGGGATTGGGACATTATTCATGTCATGACGTGAGTCATATTCGACAAACCAACTTAGCCTCCCATACTAATTTTGGTTTACCACAAGTTAAGGGGTGATCACGGATGCACACTGCTTCACCCCATCATCACGGGAGCACTCTGAAGTAGACATACATACATACATACATACATACATACATGCATACATACATACATACATACATACATACATACATACATACATACATACATACATACATACATACATACATACATACATACATACATACATACATACAGACGGTACATAGATAGATAGATAGATAGATAGATAGATAGATAGATAGATAGATAGATTGGTTGATTGATTGAAATACTCTCAGTATGCAAAGAAATCGCATTTAAAGCGGCAGCGTGGATGCTACGATAGTTTTGAGCAAACAAATGTAAAAGTAGGGTGCATTTCACATGAAATAAGTAGAGATCTAGATAATGCAATCTTACTACAAAGCAAATTGTCTTATTCAGTGGCACACGATAACTCGCAATACTTTATCAAATCATAGTTTCACTTTCAACAATGATTTAATTATGTTCTCTATATGATTTAATAGCAAATATTTCACGTCAATGTT
Organism: Rhipicephalus annulatus; assembly: GCA_013436015.1. Lineage (NCBI taxonomy): Eukaryota > Metazoa > Arthropoda > Arachnida > Ixodida > Ixodidae > Rhipicephalus > Rhipicephalus annulatus. The sequence continues at coordinate 664 of WOVY01006047.1, read as the reverse complement.
ATAGTTCATTTCTGAGATAGATTATTTGTGGCTTGTATTGTTAAAGTTTTACTGCATAAATTTAGAAGTGCCAACACGACGTATTTCTTTTAAGTGCATTTTAAGCACAATTTCACTGCATGATAGGAACTCAGGGGCAGATAGAATCTTGAAGCGATGAAAAATCCTTCGACCACGGCGTGACGTTGAAGCCGATGCTTTGACAAGTGAAGTTGTCCTTCCACGAAGACAAGTTCATTGTGAAAATTTTGGTTCCAACAACATTCGCCGTCTTACGATTTTACTCAATTAAGTTCAAATGCAGGAAGAAAATAGAGTATTAAAATATTGGCCACGTGTTTTACCCCTTTTAACAGGTTCCTATGGATAAAATATTGAATAAGGATTTGAAAGCAATAAATTTTACTGTAAAGAATGAAACCATTGTAAAAGTGGACTACGTGGACTATTTTAAAAGCGTACTCAAATACCTGAAGGATTCAGGTAATAGGTGAGGAAAACCAAATCGTTTTGTTTCTTTATTCTTGAAAGGTACCATGTTAAACTTTTCATCAGTGTGGGCGGGGCCGATGAAGGTTTCACAATATTATTACCGATAAAGATGCTGACTATAATGCGACAGAGTTTGCATCCTGGATGGCAGCTTTGAAGGTCACAAAATTTT
>WOVY01006046.1:0-16774 GCA_013436015.1 Rhipicephalus annulatus | reverse complement strand
ATAGATAGATAGATAGATAGATAGATAGATAGGGACAGGGTGGTGGGAGAAGGGTGGTGGGAGAAGAAGCATAAGACGAGAATTTTCGGGAAGAAATTGCCAAGCTCATTAAACAGTCGCACACTTCCAGAAAGTAAAAGTCGCCGCTTGAACTTGCCATTTTCCCTGGTGAAATCGAAGGCAGCAGTTTTCCTTTTGTTGCTCTCGACGATGCTTCCACCTGAATGATCAATTGTGCGCGGTAACTTTTCTTTATTTCAGAAATAGTATTACTACTTGTTTTGCATTTTCCCACGTAGAAGAGCCCCCTGACACGCCGTACTTCTAATTCACAGCTGATGTTGAAGGTTTAACAACGATGAAATTCGGGGACACGGTGAATAGATGAAGGGTTCACACGAAGGAGACAGCTAGGGCGGCTGCTACGGCACTCGCCTTGAGAAGTAGGCATTCCCCACAGGTCACTGAAAAGGAACTTCGTGATGTGACTCAACAAGGGCGCAAAGCTTGCTGTCACGGTTCTGGGAAATGAAGCATTGACCAGGAGCTTTATTTTTTTGTTCTCCCTTTCAACAATACCTTGATTTTTCACTGAAACACAGGCTCACTTGTCGTGCTCTCTGCGACTCTATACGCGCGAAAAAGAATCGCCCTGCACAGCTCTCGAGTTTGTAGGCTGTTGACAGGTCTTGCCACTACTGGCCAGCTGCTCTGCGTTACACTCAGTGCCGCATTGCATGGCTGGCTGGGCGAAAATAGATGTTCGGTCACGAGCACAACATACAACTGCGTAGGATAACGAAGAACAGCTGTTGATTTCAGGCAATAGTGCAGCAGCACATGCCGAGGAGCATGTACCTAAATTACACGGCCGAAGGCTACCAATTGAATGTCACTGTGTTGCCGACGGCAAAAGTGTGTTGTGTTGAAATAACGTGATATTTCGGCTTTTCTGCTCATTACCGACAGCCATAAATTTATGGACGAGAATTTCCGCTAAATAGGAAATCTCTGCTTTAGTGCCTGACCTGGGCCACGCCACAGGTGTATCATGCTTCGTTCCATGGTCAGATCGCGCAACAAAAACCATGCATTGGACAAAACAAAAAGCAACAGCAAACGTTGCTTATTTGTTACAAGATTCAAGTTACACTTCAGTTCAATCAGTGTACAGGACGCGTGAAAGTCGAGCGGCTATTGATGATGAACCTCGCAGCACAAGAGTGTGAGAGGAAAGACACTTGGAGGAGAGCGCGGCTTTAGATACCTATGAAAACAGCGGTTAACCAGCACCTTCCGCAGGCAACATTGCCCGTCAAAGCGGTGCGCGGCGCGCAACAGAAACGGTAGCGGCGGGCAGCGGCGTGTGTGAAACGAAACGCGTGCCCGCGCGTCCTTCCGCCGCTCATCGCCGCGACCGCCACCACTCGGTCGCTCGTATGTGGAACAGGCTTAATTAAGGGAGCTTCGCCCTTAAAGAAGAATAGCAGAGGCCAATGTCCAGGGTGGTTTCCCCAACGATTTGAGGATGCTGGTAACCGAGTCTTTTTTTGACCAGACAGGACAGACAGACAGACAGAACCAGACAGACCAGACAGACAGACAGACCAGACAGACAGACAGACAGACCCATTCAATCGGTGAATAATCTGTCTCCATTCTGGTCTGTCTCCATTCAATCGGTGCAGGATGTTATTGTATTTATTCGCGGACAAGGAGCCCTATTGGCCTCGTGTGTGACTGATGGCGGCGCTGTGAACAGCGCTTGTATAACGTCATTTGGGGATACGTGCACTTTTGTTTTGAGGCCTGACGCCACAAAAGTACCACCATGCGTTAAAGCTCGTATAAATAAACAGTTCAATCTGATGTAGTAGGCTACCGACGCTGTTCGAACAACCATGGGTCTCTGTTTATAAATAATTTTGAATGCACAGAGCTTTGTTTCATAGAACTGCGTACGTCCGCTTGTCTCCGCGGCGAGTGCTGCACAAGGTTAATTGTTAAAAGGCACTTATCAAGTACATTACTACTTAGATTGCATTTTCATTGGCCTTCCAGGCTCATGCATAAAGAATGAATTTATACTCCACCTGTCCAACTTCTATTCCTATGATGTATTGGCAATACAAACTTTAAAGCTGTAAATTATGTGTTTTTTTTATAAACAGAAATAATATAAATTTTGGCGCCACACCTAATATTTTAGTATTAAGTTAAGAATGTTGACAACACCAAATATCCAGACTAGTTCGGAGTTGTAACTAGGTTCTTAAATTAGAAACATTACCACATTGCAAAAATCTATAAAAGCTGCTGGCACCCACTGCAGAATCCTCAAATTACGTAACAGGCCAGTGGGTGCTATTCCCAGATCTACTTGAAAAAGTGTCTTACAATTCAGAGTACTTGGTACCCTACTGTGGGAGAGCACAAAGCCGTCACAGTACAGAGAATGAACCGACGTCTGTGTGTTTAGGAGAAGTGTGCAACAATTTTGAGTTTTTGTACTCAACTATGGGAGGCAGTGAGCCATAGAACGTTTCGGAGATACTGTGAATCATGTGAATATCTGGGTGGGCCTTACAAGCCTCCGTCATTTACAAAAGCCCCCGTGTTTGATCTGACTATATTTCAAGTACTGCTCTCTATCTAGGTAGCGTTACTCGTAACGTTCACAGCGAAAGGTAGCCCAAAAAAGAAATTAGGTCCTCTTGCAATCATATAGGTCAATGAATCATCCGCGATGGTTTAGTCGTTATGGTGCAAGATTTCTGACCTACGAGGCGTGGGATAAAATTGGGTTGCGGCGGATACATTTCTATGGAAGTGAAAATGCCAATACGCGTCTACTTAATTTTGGTGCACCTTAAAGGGCAACTCACAAGGCCCCACAACAAAATTTAGTGAGACCGTGGCAGTTGTTGTGCGTCTGATGAAGAGATAATGCCACAAAAAATTTGATCGGTTCCTTACCAGCTGAGTAAGCTGGTATTTTGAAGCGGGACGAAAGGATAATGCAAGGAGGCGGGGCTCGAAATCCTTGCCGCTCGCCCCGCGTAGCCTTCGCAAGCCGAATCTCTTCCCTATTCTTATCTCCGGCTTCCGAGAAAATGGTCACGTGCGCATGACATTTCCGAGCAAACCTAACAAAATTATATTTGACCAGGCCTCCACCCAGTGTGAGGGGACATCAGCTCCGTCACGGCTCGCTGCCTGGCTGGCTCCGGCTGAGTTGCAGCGCCCGGAGCATCGCGGACGCAGGAGCGGCGCGGTTAAGCTTTGTTTTAGCTAGCCGCGCACGAGTCAGAACGCAGGGGTGCGTTTTGACTTATGCGCGATACTGCGCGGTTTCTGTTGTTTTTTTTACGCAAAAGTGTTTTATGCTGGAGTCCACCACATCTCTACTGACGTACTTCCGTCAGGAAAATGACGTTGTAAGTGTATACTAAGAGATTGCAAGAGAAACAGCCAGGAGGTAAGCGTCGGCCACTCGGAGTCGAACCAGCAACCTCTCAATTCTCAGCGCGTGGCGCTAACAACTACACTCTTAGAAAAAAGGTGGTAGTATTGCTAACTTTGGGGCAGTAATGGTTTGTCACATATGTTACAACCCTGGTAGTAAACGCAGTTAGTAATGGCGAGTGTGGTAACAGTTACTACCTCTGCTGTTACTACCAGCAGATAGTAACTGTTATTACCCTAGCTGTTACCACCCATAGGTAGTAACCTTTTAGAGGTTTCAAAAAAGTAGTAAACCGATGCTACCTAGTTCATTAGTTTGGGCATATTTTTACACTGTTAATGTTGGCTAATCAATGCCTTATTAGTAGACAAAGTCGGGTAAGAAGCTTGGTGTGCCTTGAATATAGCCCAAACAGGTTTACTATTTTTCACGTATACATGCAGTAAGAAGTAAGCATGGGGTATATATAGCCCCTACTTCGCAGGGGCATGTCTGGCACAGTAACCAGCACTTAACTTGCGTTTCAGGAGTAATTATAGGAAATATAAGCCTATAGCACTATAGTGTACTACTTGGTTACGTGTGTGTGGTGACGTGGACACAAGACCTTTAATCAGCCTTACTTATAAAACATTATATGTTGTATTTATCTCTTATAAAATGGCCACAAAAAGACATTATGTAGAGTGGCCGGAAGAAGGTACCGAACTCATTCTCAGTGCATTTGAATGCTTCACAACGACTAATATATCAGCGTTTGAAAGGTAATAATCGTTTTGGGGGTTTGACGTGCCAAAACAATGATGATATTTGGAGACACGCCGCAGTGGAATAGCTATTACTGTCCTCGAGGCTCATTGTGACCATCTGGTTATTTTGATTTGCCTGTCTTGGTAATGTTTGCTGTAATTTACTAAGTTTGTTGTAATTGTCTATAACGGCGCGTGTAGCACTTGATTATGGTTCATTAACTTGTACTTCTCCGTTAAGACAGCATCATAATGAAGTTTACATATTTCGGTTGAGTAGTTTAGAACGAAATGTATTTTTTCTATCTATGTATACCTTCTGCGTCATTTTTTCGTTTAATGATAATACGTTGAGACGATTCCTCTCATAAATGATAAGAATCGCATTCGCACAATATTTTGGATTAGATAGTCAAAAGCCGGGTAGCAAAGAGGTAGCAACAGGGCAAGAAAGGTAGTAAGGGCTGCAGTTACTACGTCTTTCATTTCAGCTACTAACTGCTTACTAACGTAGGTAGTAAAGATGTCGCAAAATGTTAATAACGGTAGCAGCTAGTAACTGTTTACTAACGTAGGTAGTAAACAAGCAGCAAAAGGGTAGTAACGGTCAAGAAAGGTAGTAAGTGCTGCAGTTACTACCTATTCGGTTGCAGTTTCTACCTTTTTACTATCTTTTTGTAGAGTGTACGCCACAAAACACACGTTGTCTGAAGAGCTAACGGCAGGCCAATTATGTGCACCACACACCGTTTGGCAGTCCTCAGAGCATGGAAGCTTTAGCTCGTTTTCGTTATCAGTGGCAAGATGGCATGACAGGCTCACGTCGGGCGTGCTATAAAGGTCGCCGCCTCACGAAGCGCCACTTACAGGGTACCCCGTCACTCCTGCGCGCGCGCTTGTCAGAATCCTCCTTCGGGAGAGGACGAAGGTCACTTCGCACGCAGCCACGGCCGCTTTTACGAGAAAAGCATGCTGCTAACACGTGGCGCAGGAAGAATTGTGGCAGTTTTAAAGAAGATAGCCTTTCTTGGGGACCTTCGACAAAAAATTTTTGTCTGTCTGTCTGTACATTTGTCTGTTTGTCCACTCTTAACGACCGACATCGGGTACTTGAAACGGCCGTCCCCAACCGCAGCGCCCACCTATGTTGCTCAAAGTTGAGCGTTCATGCTTGTGCAATTGTCAATTAAAAGCAAATATTGCGCATGTCTGGGGCACCATACCAACACTTATATATTCGGTATGTGAACCTTTTACAAGAAAAGGCATACATAAGTATTTTGAGAATCATAGCGCTTATCAAGGTGCGCATACCATGCAACGCTTGCACAGAAAAATGAGTGTTCGCAAAGCTTTGCTAACACGAAACGGTGGTGGTACCTACCCGTCGCCTTGCGTTCTACACCTTATCACCTCTGAGATGGGCGCGCGCACCCGTCTCAGAGCCACACGCTTTGTTTTCTAAAAAATACTGCAAGATGGCACTTACGTCTCCTGTGTGAAGTGACTCATAGGGTTTCCTGCTATACACTAGAGAGATTTCTGGTGCTAGTGTCTCCGGGAAATGCAACGCACGGCGCTTCAGCGAGCATGGGAATGATGGGCAGTACACACATTTGTCTAATATTCGTACTTCTGGCCGGCTTTTGGCTCCGTGTGGCTTGGAGCTGTTTTCTCACGAAACAAATATTGGCAAATGTTCAGCGGTTGCGCTTCACCAACCTATTCACCTAAACTGATTTTTCCAAATCAGGTCACGAAGTTCAATTTGCAGTATTTGCAATTGTACCTTTTGCATTTTTGTACATTTTTATAATTTTTCTGTATCATGCAAAATTCTTATGACAGCCTGTCTTCCTCACTGTATTTGGAGCAAAGGCCCTTAGTCAGGCTTTCAGCCATTTGCCTTCGCTCTATTCTCTAAACTGGCACAAAAAAACAAATCAAGAAAGAAAAGGGCTGAATCTTTTTTTCAAAACAAAACCAAAACGCAAAAATAAATGAAGCCGCAAGTACTATTTGCCGCCCGCAAGTACGAAGACTAGGCAAATGTGTGTACTACCCATCATTCCCATGGTCGCTGAACGATCGCAGCGCCAGAGTCCCCTCTAGCTAATGTTAGAAAACTCTATGACGTCACTTGATGCGCTCGTTCGCCTCCGCTGCACGCTCGAGGCACTCTAACGCAGCGCCTCCAGTATATTATTCACCGTTTTTTTGCGCAAAACATCAAATAAATGTTTTGTTCACTCTATCCACACGCAAGACTATCCTCTTTCGACGACATTTGCAGATTGCATGCAGATACGGGGCCAATTATTTCACCTTTGTTCTCTGTATGTTTGTGCGCTCGTTTCGTGCCTCTTTCTTTCTGTTTGAATAGCGCGCTTCACGTGTCGAACAATGACAGTTGTTAGTCCGCGCTCGTCCTAAGAATTCAATGTCGTGCGTTCTTTCTGCTTGAGGTGTGCTTGCCGTTCCTAATATTTGCAATTGATTGCTGGTGCTGAAACGGTGCACAATAAATGTTGAACTACCTCTGCAAAAACACGTTTCATTTATGTGTTATACGGATTTCTATAATGGGGGTCCAGTCACGTTTTTTATTTGTTTTTCGTTCGCCCTTTGATGTTTACACCGTCCCAACCTACGCTTGACAATGCCAAGAATTCCCAAAAAGGCGTATCTGTCGACACCAGCTTTGAAGCAGCTGACTACTTATGCTGCACAAAGGATACAAACACCACGTTAAACTTTGTACGGATAGTTCAACAAATGTTAGGGGATCGGCAGAAGCTGTGATCTTCCCAGCAAAAACTAAAACCATTCAATTTAGAACGTCTCACAAAACAACATCGACAGCCCCAGAGCTAGCAGCACTTCGCTGTGCACTCCGCAGGATTTATCAAGAAGCACTTCTGAAGTGGTGCATTTTCACCGATTCGAAACCAGCTCTGTATTCTATTCTAACTGTTCTATGTCGTGGACCTCGTGATCGATTCGTACTTGAAGCAAGACAATTGTATCAATGAGTACTGCAGAAAGGACATGGCGTAACTTTTCAATGGTTACCAGGCCACTGTGGAATCATTGATAACGAGCATGCCGACGATGCAGCAAAGAACTCTCACAAAAATAGCATGATGGATCCCATTCCACTGTCAAGAAGTGAGAAAGCATCACGGACTACTACGCATGCACACGATGTCACCAGGTCTCTTTGAACACGTCCGGATTTCTGTACACCTGTCTTCACCATCTAGATCATTACTACGACTTTCCATTCCATCTGGGTTATTCAGATCTGAGACAACCGTTCTCTGCCGCATGTGGCTTGGGTTGTCTTACATGAACGCCTTTGCTTGCCGCATCGGATGGGCAGACAGTGCTGCGTGTGACCATTGAGACGCTGACAAAACCATCGAATGTATTTTGTGTCAGTTCCCTCAGTAAAACTGTCAGAGGCAGTCCTTGTCTGCAGTATTTGCACGCCTCGACGACCAGCCGCTTTCCGAAAAATTAATTTTGCAATGCCGGAAAGATCGAGCTTCACGACTAAAAGCAACGAAAGCCCTATACTGAAGTTCCTGCGATCGACCAGCCTCGTTGAACAATTGTCACATTTTCACGTGTGCGTTTTCTCTTCCCTCCCGCTCTCTTTCTGTTTTCTGTCTCATCCTGTTTCCCTTACTTTACTGTTTCCCATTTATCCTTCCCCAGTGCAGGGTAGCAAAACATATCCTTGCTTGCTCGTTAACCTCCCTGCCTTTATTCATGCTATATATATATATATAGTCCAATAGATCCTCTGTGAGCAGTCACAACGTGGTTTATTTCAACGTTTCGGCCTAGCGTCTGGCCTTCATCAGGATTAAAGGTACAGTTTGTTGGTGCTCAGCTTTATACAATCTCAAATTAGAGGGCAAGGGAAGAGGAAGAAAGACAGAAAAGAAAAAAGGGAAAAAAGAAAAAGAAGAAAAAAGAGAAGAAGAAGAAAAAAAATAATATATGGCGGACTCCCCTCGGACTCCCCTCGGACTCCCCCCCCCTTCCACTCTTCCCTCCACTTCCCCCTTCATCTCTCTCCCCCTTCTCCCCTTCACCTTTCTGATGTCAGCGGTCTGTGTATGCTTCCTTTCACTGACGCATTCCTCCCGACCAGACGGCGCCTCCTGGCACTGGCGGTTCGGTGTGGGGCAAAATAGAGCTTTTTAAAGAAGTTCTAAGCCTTTAACTACTCGGAGTCCCGTAAACATTTCGTCGTAGAAGGAGGGGTGCCGCGTACTGTGGCAGAGGCTGGTAAGCGGGCATTTTAGGAAGTCCTAAGCCTTTAACTACTCGGCGCCCTGTCAGCATTTCGTCGTAAAAGAGGGGTGCCCCCGTATTGCGGTAGAAACTGGCAAGCGGGCGCAATGCGAATTCCTTGCCCGCTTCTGGATTGCACGTATAGTGGGGGCCTCCCGGCTGTGCACAGGGTTGCTGTTGGGCATGTCATGCATGGCACAATTAATTGGGTAGTAAAATAAAACAGAAAACAGACGACAGCTGCACTTAGGAAGAGTAGTTACACTTGGAATTGTTTTGGGTTGTCCAGTGCCCTTCCCAGCTGCAGTGCCGTGAACTCAGTTACTATTTTCATTGTTGTCGCTATTGTTTTCTAATGCTTTAATTGCTGCACGTGTGCCAGGATTCTCATTTATTCCTCTATCGAGGGTGTTAAATCGGTGGATAAGGTATGACTCTCGTTGTTCACGTTCTCGATTTGATTTAAATCCCGTCTCTAAGAGAGTTACTGATAGTTTGTCGGATGCATGATCAGGAAGATTGAGATGTTTTGATAGAGGTAGACTTGGGGCTGATTCCGCATGGGCTCTGTGATTATTGAAGCGAATCTTAAATGGTGTTTCTGTTTGACCGATGTACTGCATACCACACACGTTGCATTCGAGTAGGTATACCACATTAGAGGAATCGCATGTTAGGTTTCCTCGTATGTTAATCGAAAACTCGGATTGTGTGCTGGTTGCTTTGTCTGTTTCTTTCATCGCCTTACATACAAGGCATCGTGGCTTTAAACAAGGTCAGCATGAATTATTGGGGGGTGATGTGTTAATTTGAAAGTGGACAAGGGTGTCTTTGAGGTTACGTGGTCGTCGGTAAACGACGCCTGGAGCGGATGGGAATGCGCGTTTCAGACGTTCACTTTGCTCCAGAATGTTGTAATGTCATTTAAGGATTTTGTTTACATTGGGGAAGTTTGTGCTGTAAGTGAAGCAGAGGTTTGCTCGCTGTGGGTCTTCTTGTGGTGGTCGCTTCATAAGTAAGTCTTTACGCTTTAGATTTCTCGCTTTTTGAACAGCGTCATTAATTACGTGTGGGGGGTATTTTTGTTTCTCGAGCATAAGTTTTAGCCTCTGTGAGCTCGTGTCAAAGTCAGCGTCTCTAGAGCATTTTCGCTTAAACCGGTGAGCCTGGCTTTATGGAATACTCTTTTTACAGTGGCGTGGGTGATCGCTTTGGTAATGGAGCTATTGTTGTCGATCCGTTGGTTTGCAATATAGGGTAGTAGAGAGCTTCTCTTTTTCTATCGTTATGGTAACATCAAGAAAATTTACGGTTACTTGCGAGTATGTGTGTGTGAAATGCATGTTCGGATGTAAAGAATTGTAAGTGTCGGTAAAGCTGAGATGTTCGTCCTCGCTGTGGGTCCAAATAAGAAAGATGTCGTCAATGTGTCTTCTGTATAACATTGGTTTCAAGGAACTTTGTGCAAGAAATTCAGATTCTAGCTTTCCCATAAATATGTTGGCATAATTAGGTGCCATTTTGGTGCCCATAGCGGTCCCGCTAATTTGTCGAAAATACTCTTGGTTAAACTCGAATGAATTTAATTCGAGGACCATCCTCGTCAAAGTTGCAATGGCAGATAAATCTGGGGTGTTAGATTGTGTATGGTTTCTGTATATATTTTGTAATGCAGCTATGCCGTCATCGTGAGAAATATTTGTATATAATGAAGAGACATCAAGAGTAACCAAGTACGACTTTTTCGGCACACACAGACCTGCAATGTCTCGAAAAAAATGTGTGGTGTCTTTTATGTACGACGCGAGGGTGCATGAAATGTGGCTTATTAGTTTGTCCACGTACCCTGATATGGGTTCAGTTATTGTACCGATGCCTGATATGATTGGTCAACCTGGGTTACGGGGTTTATGAATTTTCGGGATGATGTAGAAGCGACCTGGACGAGGGTATGCTGCTCGCATCAGTTTGTGGTCAGTGTTGGTTATCTTTTCTGCATCCAACAGTTTCTTTAGTTCTGTCGATACGATACGTTTGTATTCGTCTGTCTGATTACCTGGGAGGCGTTCGTAAAATCTTGAGTCGTCTAGTTGGCGGTATGCTTCTTGTAAGTAGTTGGTTGTATTAAGGACTACAATTGCCCCTCCTTTGTCAGTGGGTTTTATTGTTATGTCTGTCCTAGATGCCAAATTTTTCATGCTTATTTTTTCAGATTTTGTCAAGTTTTCTCAGTTTCCTTTCTGTCTGTGGTATTTGTGTACTATATCTTTCTGTGCTGCGGTGATATAAAGGTCCAAGCACTTGTCTCTAATACTGTTCGGTGTCCAATCATTTGATTTACGACGGTGAATTGTTTCGGGGTTAGAAGGCCTGTCCAAGAAATATTCGCGCATCCTTAAGCTTCGAGTGAAGTTGTCGACGTCTCGGAGCAAGTGGAATTCATCAAAAAATTTTGTGGTCAGGCAGAAGCTTAGTTCCTTAGATAGCAGTTTTTCTTCGTCAGGTGACAAGCTCGTGTCCGATAAGTTACCAACCACAGTGTCACAGGGTGTGTTCCTAGATAGGTGCTCGTTTGTACCATTAGTGAGTTTCCTGGGTGGTGGTGTTGTGGTGATAAAGAACTATATCAGGGAACCCGAGTTTGGGCACATGGTCTCTTTTGAGTTAATGAATTTTTGTGGTCATGATGGCTTCGTATTTATTCTGTTCAAATTCTGTTAATCGGGGTGATTTCTTCGTTCGATAAAGAGTTGTGGCGGAGAATGGTGTTGGTCATAGCGACCAGTTTCTTTACCTGCTTATCACTGTGATTAAGAGCGATTTCTGTTAATTTAAGAGATGCCTCAAGGAGGACGTTCTTCCATGTTATTTGGTCGTGTTCATCTAGATTTGTAACGGCTGGTGTGAGGGAGAGTGTCATACCCTTGGGGGCTATTCTAGCACGAAGGTACACTTGTAATGTTGATTTATGCATTTAATGTCTAATTCGTTTGTCAGCAAGTTTTCGTACTTTAAGGAAAGTGGCACTGCAACTGGGAAGCGATGAGCTGGACTTACATTTCAGAAGTCAATCCTCTTTGGGTGCGGAGCTGGCACTGATGGGGTGCGCTGTTTGTAGTTATGTCCGGCAGGCCTTCGTCGTTGTGGGGAGGATTTCGGCGTTGGGCTCCCGGTGAACGTGTATATATGTGTATGTATATATATATATATATATATATATATATATCTATATATATATATATATATGTCACAGAACGAACGCTAAAAATGGGCGCGCCACCAAATTCTTGCGATAACGGGCGGGAGAAACGCCGCGAGGTCAAAAGAAAAAAAAAGAAAACAAACATCCAAGGATCCCCGGGCGCGCGCTCTCCTCTCGGAAGCGTGGCTTCGCCGACGAATTTCCTCACCCCACATCGGCGGCCCAGCAAGCCCGCGAAATTTCTAGAACGAAAGAGGCGTGGTCACGCCGAGTTGAGTCATCCGATGGGGAGGGCAGTCGGACCGTCTCGCCCTCCCCCAGCCTTCGCTGCGTATCACGCCGACGAAATGACGAGAACTTTCTGGAATGTCGCGCGGAAGGTATTTAACCGAGCAGCCGAGACGAGAGATCAGGAGAGGACGGAAGTTAGCGCCAGAGCGCGCGCAGGGATTCCGCCGTGTAGTCGGCGAAGGTTTTGTCCGTTGGGACCAGCAGCTGAAGAACAGGATTTCCACCTGAGGGGTGAAGGCTCGAGCTACAGGCAAGAGCGTGAGATTACCGCTATCGAGCGAAGACTCGTGGCAACAGCTGCGTGTGTGAAGCCGACCTTTTTCCGGCGAAGAAGTTTGAAGCTTGGAGAGTGGCCATTTGAGGACGCGAGGTTTCCTGGAAGAGAAACTTGAAGGGGCAGCGGAACGACAGCAACGCTGGACTTTGAGTGAGTGATTCTCAGAAGAGTATCATTCAGACTTTTGTTCCAAGGACTTTGGACTGAATGGGGTTTTCTATCGCTTTAGTCTTTAAGTGTCTTGGTTGTTCAATGCATGTGACTGCATTGTAGTGTGTACCGTTGTCTGTGTCCGTTGTTCGAGTGTGGCCAATTGTACTGTGTAGTAAGTTGTTGTATCGGTGACATATTGTACTCACCTATTGTGGAGGTGAGCATATTTGTGTATTGTTTTTTGATCTGCCATTATTGAGAATATAATTTTGTTGGTTTATCAACTCTCGGCTATGACTTGTTCTTTGGGCCACAGCCGGCGTCCGCTGGCGTGCCAAAAAGGACCACTTCTAAATTGTCCACGCTTTCGTAGTGCGGTTCGGGGGGCCGATACTTCGGCCCTTGGAATTAGCCCAGCGATCGCCTCCCTAATTAACGGGACTTGTGTGACAATTAATCTGGCGTCCGCGACAGGACCTTTTGGTGCACAGTGTGTCCAAAGTAGTGAGAAAGAGCCTCGAGTTGTTGATAGTGCTATCGGAACGATTTAGTGTGTTGTTCAGTGTTCTCGTTAACGAGTGCAGGGGAGTGTTCCGATAGACTGATTTACACAGATACTTTATACACGCGGCAAGCCTTTATTTGCGAGACACCATGGATCTCGAAAAGTTAGTCGCTCTTGGTGAGAAGATGGGCCTTTCTGGCGCCGAACTACGGATTGGGTCACCCAGAAGGAACAAAGAAGAAAAAAGAGAGGGCCAAGGAAGAAAAAAGCAGCTGAGTTGGAACGAGAGAGGTTGGCAGCTGAGAGAGCCAAGGAAGAAAAAGCAGCTGAGTTGGAGAGAGAAAAGGCTGGCCGCTGAAAGGGCGAAGGAAGAAAGAGAGCAACAATTGAAGCTGGAGTTGGAGAGGGAAAAGTTGGCAGCCGAAAGGGCGAGAGAAGAAAGAGAGGCAAAGGAGCGACAGCTGAAGGAAGAAAGGAGAGCAACAATTGAAGTTGGAGATGGAGAGAGAATGACTGGCAGCTGAGAGGGGCGAAAGAAGAAAGAGAAGCGAAAATGGCTGAAAGGGAACGGCAGGCGGCAGCACGAAATGGAACTCGAGCGCCTCCGTTTGCAACAGCGAAGTGAAACTCCCGTCCAAGCTAGAGTTGAAAGCAGCGAACGGGAGGACCACGGCTTCCGCTTGAACCCAAGCAAGCTGCTTGTAGCGTTGATGAAAAGGAAGGACGACCTTGACGCGTACCTTCACCGGTTTGAGACAATTGCGAGGAGCCAGAATTGGCCGGAACATCAATGGGCAACTGCTTTGAGTACTTGCTTGAGTGGTGAAGCGCTCAGTGTGTACGGTAGGCTGACGCCGACCGATGCAGCCAACTATGCCAAGGTGAAAGCTGCTTTGCTGAAGCGATTTAGATTTACTGTGGAAGGTTTTCGGGACAGATTTCGGACAGGAAAGCCAGCTGATGGGTGAGACGGGTACGCAGTATGCCGCCCCGACTTTGCCATTATTTTCGACAGATGGATTGAACTTTCAGGGACAGCGCAGGAGTACGATGAGCTTAGAGAGCTCCTAATTAGAGAACAATTTCTTACTAGTTGCCACCCAAGCCTGTCACTGTACTTGAAAGAGAGGAAGGCTGACTAACTTGAAGACATGCTTGAATTGGCTGATCAATTCTTGGAAGCGCAAGGTGGAACTAATTTGGCCAAGGTCAAGAAGGATTGTCCCGATGATTCGAAGAAATTGGCTCCCGAAGAAAAGAAGCGTGCACCGGAAAGCATTCCGCGATGTTTTCTGTGTAACGAGTGGGGTCATCGCGCGAAAAACTGTCGAACGATCTTTACGAGCCCAACGGTTGTAAAAATGTTTCAAGTGTGGGACAGACTGGGGCAACAAATCAGACGCATGTCGAAACGGAGCGAGACAAACTCACCAGGTATCCTGTGTGCAAAGCGGCACAGAAATCCGGTGATAATGCCGTCACCGACGGATTCGTAGAGTTGAAAAATGGGGAGAAAATTCCTATTGTGGGTGCCGTAATGACAAAACAGCCAACCGGTGGTTTCGAAGAGATGCCAACGCTGCTGGAAAAGTTGCAGGACAAAAAGATTACGGTGTTAAGAGAGACCGGCAAGCTCTACTGTTATCGTGCGGAGAGATTTGGTCAGGAAAGTGGAAGTTAACAGGCAAAACGAAAACCGGTTGCTTAATTTGACCCATACAGTTCGGATGCTTCCCCGAAGCAGAAATTGAAGTTGAAACCCCGTACTTCAGCGGGAAAGGTTACTGCTTTATGCATGACGACCCCCCTGTACGACCTTGTCATCGGAAACATCGACGGGGCGCGAGGACCGAATGATCCGGAATGTTTGGGAGAAGACCCTAAGATAGAGCCCTCGCCAACCAGCGACCGCGAGATACAGTGGAGGAGCATCCCGTGACGGATCTCACTAGAGCCCAAGGTGAAGCCGCGCGCAAGAGACAGCGAATGAGAAGACGATCGTGTTGAATGAGTTCACGGGCTGCGCAGCTGGACGTACGTCGGCACGACCCCAACCGACCGACAGTGTAAAAATGACGGAGTGGCCAGCCAGCCCAATGCCGTGACATGAACAAGCGGGTAAATAACCGACAGGACCCGTTGAGTTATGACCCGTTAACGGTGTCGGAAGTGACAACGATGGCTGAGACGCCGCCCTCAGATATCGTCGTTGGAAAGGGCTCGCCGAAAAAGAACGTGGAACACAAGAAGAGATCGAGCGAGCACCGCAGAAAGGGGCGCAAGCGCCGCTCAAAGTACACAGGATGAGTGCTGAGGTCGAATCAGAATGTGTTTGGCAGTGCTGAGTGCCATATGTTGTGTTAATTGTTGTGTTATTCTGTGTCACAAGTGGCGAAGTTCTGTTGCTTGATGTGATGTATAGTGTTGTATAATTGTGTAAAGGACAGAACTTTGTACGTTTGTATTGTTTGGAATGTGTGTATGAATCGTTGTACTCATGTACCTGCGGTTATATTTCATGTGTGTGAGATTGACTTGTAATGTCCAATTGTATGAGTGATATATTGTGAATGTGACGTGTCATGAGCAACGAGACTATGTTAGTCTTTGAAGTGTGGGGGACTGTTCGCGCTCGTTTGTGTGGTTCATGATAGTATGAGATAATATTCTTAAAGTGGGGGGCAGTGTCACAGAACGAGCGCTAAAAATGGGCGCGCCAACCAAAATTCTGCGATAAACGGCGGGAGAAACGCCACGGGAGTCAAAAGAAAAAAAAAAAGAAAACAAACATCTCAAGGCTCCCTGGGCGCGCGAGCCTCTCCTCTCGGAAGCCGTGGCTTTCGCGACGAACCTCCTCACCCCACAACGGCGGCCGCAGCAAGCCGCTGGAAAGTTCTCCAGAGGAAATAGGCGTGGTCATGACGAGTTGGTCATCCGACGTGGAGGGCATCGGACGTCTCGCCCTCTCCCCAGGCTTTCGCTGCGTATCGCGCGACGAAATGACGAGAACCTTCTGGAATGCTCACGCGGAGGGTATTTAATCGAGCAGCCGAGACGAGAAATCAGGAGAAGACGGAACGTTAGCGCCAGAGCGCGTAGGGATTCCGCCGTGTAGTCGGCGAAGGTTTTTGTCCGTTTAGCGACAACAGCAGGAGAAGAAGGTATTTCCACCTGAGGGGTGAAGGCTCGAGCTACAGCAAGAGCGTGTTTTCCGCTATCGAGCGAAGACGCGTGGCAACAGCTGCGTCGTGAAGCCGACGTGTTTCAGGCGAAGAAGTTTGAAGCTTGAAGAGTGGCCCAATTCGAAGACGCGAGGTTTCCGGAAGAGAAACTTGAAGGGGGCCAGCGGAAAGACAGCAACGCTGGACTTTGAGTGAGTGATTCTCGAAGAGTATCATTGAGACTTTTGTTCCAAGGACTTTGACTGAATAGGTTTTTCTATCTCTTTAGTCTTTAAGTGTCTTGGTTGTTCAATGCATGCGACTGCATTGTAGTGTGTACATGTGTTCTGTGTCCGTTGTTCGAGTGTGGCTGATTGTACTGTGTAGTACGTTGGTTGATGGGTGACATATTGTACTCAACTATTGTGGAGTGTGCATATTTGTGTATTGTTTTCGATCTGCCATTATTGAGAATATAATTTTTGTTGTTTATCAACTTCTCGCTCTGACTTGTTCTTGGGCCACAGCCGGCGTCTGCTGGTGCTGCCAATAAGGACCACTTCTAAATTGTCCCACGCTTTCATGGTGCGGTTCGGGGAGGCCGATACTTCGGCCCTTGGAATTAGCCCGGCGATCGCCTCCCTAATAACGGGACTTGTGTGACA